>JAWDGP010000676.1:0-30000 GCA_033675545.1 Elysia crispata
GAAGAAGAAGAAGAAGAAGAAGAAGAAGAAGAAGAAGAAGAAGAAGAAGAAGAAGAAGAAGAAGAACAAGAAGAAGAAGAAGAAGTCTATGCCAACTAGTTTTGCGATGCACGAAATCATTACGTTCGAAGCCGACCTAAATTTTAGAAACCAGCGAGCCTTATTTGTAAGTTCAACGAGAACTAGGGCGTTCCAGATAAATAGTATATAGAAAATAATGATCATATGTTTGTGAATGGGACAGACCTTGACGAAAGAAAGTGGGCTGTGTGGAAATGTAATCCATGAATCTGTTTAACATTAAACTATTCGACTTGACATTGGATGTGGTGGGTTCAAAACCTCAGCATGCGTGTGTCGAAAGAAATATTTTAAACGGTGAATTCGGTGTTTTCATGGTGTTACGACTCCATAGGTTCTTTTTTATTTCTTGATCAAAGGCAACTATGCAGGCCTCTCTGCAAATAATAGGTTTTTTGTGAGAAAGACATTCTACAAGTGATTATTAAGGATTCATAATGCTAATAAAACTCCTCTATGACGGTGGGCTGTATTTTTGAGAAACACTTGATATACAGTAGAATCACTTTAAACCGAAAAATTCGATGAACCGATAAAAAAAAATAGATAAATTGTGCGAATTTCCTCTTTGCCTTTGTACCCTTTCCCGCGATAAACTGAAATGCCTTTAAATCGAAATAACTTTTCTCTATTTTTTCTCTTTCTTCCCCTTCTCTTTTTTAATCCAGAGGGAAAAAAATCAAATCACACCCAATGCCTAGTACACGAAATTGTATGAAGGGAAGAGTAGGCGTTTTCGACAATCAAATAGCTGATGGGGGGTGGGAAGGGGCACACCGATCAAGCCCTGCACTAGACCTGCAAGCACACAGTCGATGAATGGGAATGAGGAGGGGTAGTGATGGTGGTAAGCGATGGTGATGGGACATTCACGCAAGGGATCGCTACTGCACCGTCTCGCTCGCGCAGTCAGTGGTTGTGCTTTTGCGCGTGTATGTGTGTGAATAGAGGTCTAGTGCTGTGTGAGACCGTAGAGATAGACACACGGGAGCCTTCTTTCTTTGTCCGACGCACTGATACTGACACTAGTGACAGTGATACTGCATTCTTTGTAAGGCAGTTGTAGGTTCTTCAACACGGGGTGGGGAGGGGGGGTGTGGAGACAGGCACCGTGACACACACACACACACCGCCACAGTTCCAGTTTTTACATCGTCGGCATTGACCATCGACGCAGTGCTACTAATCAGTACATGTACTCTAATTTCTAATTTGCATTAGGCCTACAACTTGCGATAGAAAAAAAAGAAAAAAAGAAAGCACTCTGCTTACACATTGAAATTTAAACTGAAAATCTTATCCGCAGTGGATGAAAAGAACCTATCGAAGACAGAGATCTGTAAAAAAACATAGCATCCCAAACTCAACGCTGTCTACAAGTTTGAAAGACGGAGAAGTTATAGAAGGCTCGTGAAGATTCGAAATTTTGCCCGACTACCAAGAAAATGAAACTTTGCAGTCATGAAGAGCTGGAAGATGCAGTGTTTCTCTGGTTTCGACAAGCCAGGGCAATGCATGTTCCATTGTCTGGCCCAATTATTATTGGCAAATCAACAGAAATAGCGATTACTTCCCCTGAAAGATGACCGAAAACAAAACTAGCTTTAAACCGAAATGAATTCAAAGGGCCCCAAAATTTCCGTTTAAAGTGATTCTACTGTACCTCCTTTTTTTCTCAACCATTCTGGTAAAAATAGTAATTAGAAATTTTTCATAACGAAACTGGTAATTTTACGATGTGTCTATTGAAAGGAATAGCCTGCCTCATCTTGTGGTTATGGTTGGTAGACCTTTAAATGTTGCGCGCGAATCGTAAAATTGAAATGCGATTTTCAGCAAAGAAGAGCACAAAATGAGTTATTTCTTGATTCAAGTGTTTGCCTGGACTAGAAAATTTTTAAGACAATATTATTTGATCAATGTAGAGATAAACTTAGAAATTAAAAAAAATATGCTATGAGGGTAAAGCATATGCTTAAAAAAAACAAGAAAAAACAACTTTTTTACTTAGTAGTGATGAAGAAATGGGGTATTTTAGACTTAACAATAACATAGGATTAAATTTAAGACACACGTATGTGCAGAATACATTTTTAAAGATTTTTTATTGTATTTTTGAATATTTAAAACTCCTTGTTACTCTTTAATTTCATTTGATTCTACACTTTTCACGGTAACATCTTTTTTATTATAATTTTTTTCCTTCTGTCCAAGGCAACGTTAACCAATTGGGATGATAACGATTTTTATAAAATTGTTACTCCGTTTTGGAAATTCAAAACTTAGTCCACATACACACAACTTTTTCTCTGTGGAATAGATTATTTCTGATGTATTGACTTGTTGACTTTTTACTTCTATGGACAAAATTCCTTTCGCATTTTTTCACCATATTTTTCCTCACCAATCATTAATTGATTGATTTACTCATTCATATTTTTTCCTATATTTTTTCTTTTCTTAATATTCATGGAACCATCATGATCATCATCATCTACATCATCACAATTATCATTTTCATCAGTATATTATTATTATTATTATTATTATTATTATTATTATTATTATTATTATTATTATTATTATTATTATTATTACTATTATTATTATTATCATAATCATCATCGTGGGTGAAGGCGATCAATATCGAATCTTCTCTACCATGAGGAAGACACTGGAATTATCATTATGAACATTTAGACAGAGCATTAGCCTTTCCCATTACGTTTTACAAATTATTAAGAGATTCGTTTCGTAAATTTTGTGCTTCTGTGCAGAAAAATACACAATCAACAGAGCGGACTACTCAGAAAGTTTCTGCCGTCACAATGATATTCTCTGGAATAAAAAATATCGTGGCGTCAAAGATAGAATACAGAAAAGAGAACACATTTATAACTTTATTAATCCCTCATTTTATATTAAATGACACGATCACGAAGTATATTTAAAAAAATCAGCAAAAAAATGTATGTTATGATGAATTTCCTCCACGCCAAATAATATGGAAAAAGTAACTCTGTTAGAGGAGGCAATATATAACTCCTTAAGGATTAACTTGTAAGGTATTTCATAGGATTGCTGTATTATCGTGACAAAATGTGATTTTTACAAAAAAAAAAAAAAAGCTAGGAACATAGTCCTCAAGTTAATTAACAGCTTTCTTAACAGATTCATTGAAAGTTAGTTCCCAGCTTTCCTTACAGATAAAATAATCAACGTTGAAAATTGCTATTCACGGTGTTATACATAGATACAAGATGGTGGCCATACTATGTTTACCTCTTGTACTGCTCAGGCCATCAACCAATGCCAGCTCTATAATGAAGGCGAGGTGAAGAGGAAAACGCCACATTGCTGGATCTCAAATATCCATTAGAAAGACAATGAAAATGTTTGAATTTTTTTAGCGCTCAAAACACAGCGGTAGCGTGGAAAAGTTCCGTTATTTCTGTCAAAAAGTTTTGAAGAATAATTATGGTCAAAATTGTGTCCACGCTGTTACAAACATCCGACGCTTAAAAACTCGTTCCTATCAATTTGCTATAAATTCACAGTGTTAAAAGATCGTGAATGTCAAAATATATTCCGTTAAGGATGGTAGCCCCTAAAATGCGGAATCTGAAACAGTTGAGGAAATTTTCGTTTGCATGAACTTTTCATGTTTCATATCTCTGGGAAGAAATAATTAGTCGGAATATGTTTTCTGCGATAGGCACAATGTCTTTTGTCAAAATCGATGGATATAGCGTGTAAAGAGGTAACTCACGTTATTATACACTACTCTATATTATACAAATGATGAACTGACGGGTCGTGTTGGTGATGCAAGTTGCAGAGGTTAAAAAACATGTTTGAAGTAAATTATAGACATCAAGCTGTATCCCTTAATTGGTTCTATAGAAATACTGAAAGAGACATTACTACTACTACTACTACTACTACTACTACTACTACTACTACTACTACTACTACTACTACTACTACTACTACTACTACTACTACTACTACTACTACTACTACTACTACTACTACTACTACTACTACTACTACTACTACTACTACTACTATCACTACTACTATCTAGCTTTTATAGTGTTCTAGAAAATTAGGGGTGTTTATATATTTGTGTGATTGGAAAGGTTGCTTGGTCGTTGACGTTGACACCATGTGGTTCTAATAGGGCTGTCATGTCTGCTGTGAGTAACTGGTCGATTGGTGTGATTTTTGCGTTGTTAATGTTGTGCCCGGGTAGGTTACAATGTTTGGCAACAGCGTCGCCGCTATCATTGGTACTGTTGAATCTGTGTGTGTTGAACCGTTTGCGAGTGTTTGTGATGTTAGTCCTACATACTGTTTGAGGCATAGGCTGCATGTAATGAGATAGATGACGTTGTATGAGTGGCAAGAGAGGTTATGTAGAGTGTTGTATGTTTTGCGGGTGATTGTGGAGGTGAATGTAGTCGATGATGTGAAGAGTGTACATGTCATGTATCTGGGTTTGTTGCATGGTCTGCTGCCTACTGTGTCTCGTCTTGACGCGGATGAGGGAACTAACGAATCACGGAGGTTTTTGGGCCTGCGGAGAGTTGTCATGGGGAGGGTGGGGATGACACTTTTACACAGATCTGACATTTGGAGGATGGGGAAATATTTTTTGATATGGACGGGATGTTCGGCAGAGTTGGATTATACGTTAATGCTAATGGAATTCTTCTTTATCTGTTAGGGGTCTATCTTTTATCTGTAAGGCTTTCGTTGTAGGTGTTTCTAAAGCTTTGTTTATGGTATGTGTTTGTGGGAGAAACCGCGACTTTTGTGGTGGTGTTTGAGATCGGTGAGTCAAAGTGTGAGTGCAGCTTCTGATGAACAAATTCTGAATAGTCTTAATGCGAGACTGTATAGGATGCCGCGCTTGGTGTGTTGTGGGTGGCATGAGGACCAATGCAAGTAGCTGAATTTGTCTATGGGTTTTGAATAGAGGTCTGTGTAGAGAGAGTGAACTAGAAGTGTGACCATGACGTCAAGGAACGGAATGTGAGTGGGAGATGTGTTGAATGTGAATTTGAAGGTAGGGTGAAATGTGTTGGCATGTTGGATGGATGCTTCTAGTTTGGCAGGGCCATGGGTCCAATGAGAAAGATTTTATCTGTATATCTTAGCCAAACGAGTAGTTTGTCTGGGGAAGAACACAGAAGTCTCCTCTTGATTGTCCCGATAAAGATATTGGCGTATGTAGGGGTCATACACGTACCCATAACAGTGCCCTGACTCTGTGGGTATGTCTTGTCATGAAAAGTGAAGAAGTTGAGCGTGGGGATGAGGTGTATCAAGGTGCAGATGAAAGAGAGCGATGGTTTTATTCCTAAATCTCTGACTTCCTCCAGCGCTACGCGTCCGTACCTTCCTCATGTGGGATATTAATGTACAAGGCGCTGAGGTCCATTGTACATAGAGGGGTATCTGGAGGAAGAAAGTCTGTCTTATTAATATCATGGATTTTTTGGAAGAACTGCCTGTAGCTTCTAAACAATTTAGACCTTCAAGTGTTACATAATATTTTTGTTACTCCAGCTTGCATTCTTATATGAATATCACACGTGCTAGAAGTTCTAAAGCGGTGTGGTTTTGTGATCTTTTCGGACATTTTAAATTTTTTGGAGTCCATTTTCATCCTTTCACTGATGGCAATGTTCGACGTTTTCTCTAGGGCGTTGTCAATGAATGGTATGATGGTTTGAGTTTGTCAGCCCATGAGACGTTCAGTCCGTGAGATTGCAAGGGTTGAGATAAATATCGTCACACTCATTCGATAAATCCCTAACTCATTTTTACCTGTTGCCTCTTCTTCTTCTTCTTCTTCTTCTTCTTCTTCTTCTTCTTCTTCTTCTTCTTCTTCTTCTTCTTCTTCTTCTTCTTCTTCTTCTTCTTCTTCTTCTTCTTCTTCTTCTTCTTCTTCTTCTTCTTCTTCTTCTTCTTCTTTTTCTTTTTCTTCTTTTTCTTCTTCTTCTTCTTCTGCCTCTTCTTCCTCTTCTTCGCTTCTTCTTCTTCTTCTTCTTCTTCTTCTTCTTCTTCTTCTTCTTCTTCTTCTTCTTCTTCTTCTTCTTCTTCTTCTTCTTCTTCTTCTTCTTCTTCTTCTTCTTCTTCTTCTTCTTCTTCTTCTTCTCCTTTTTTCCCTATATCATTGTCATTATCATCATAATTATTATTATTATTATTATTATTTTATTATTATTATTATTATTATTATTATTATTATTATTATTATTATTATTATTATTATTATTATTATTATTATTATTATTATTATTATTATTATTATTATTATTATTATTATCATTATTTTGAATACCATTATAATCATTTTTAAGTTGAGGCAAAATAAAGGAATCAATATCTAGTATTGAAAATTGTATTAACTAAAAATTCTCCAAAATTGGTTTAGGCATTCAAATAATGAGCGTGACGATATTGTGATTTCACTGGACTGACGGCATTCATTCTTGATGACTTTAACCCCGGCCTTGACTGCATTTTCGGCCGTTTTTAAGTGCCATGGGCATGGTCGTGGGTGGCTAGATTTAGCTTATAGCTTATATATATATATATATATATATATATATATATATATGTATATATGTATATATGTTTATGAAGAAGGGAAAAAAGTATAAAATCGTAATTACTCAATATGAAAATTTGAAGCTTTTAATTTTAAATGTGGACACGAAAACATACTTATTGAGAAATTCATTCTAGAAAAGTTAAAAAAAAAAAAGACAATCGAAGATATTACTTAATCTGATAATACAACACCTTAAAACGTGTGAATTCTATTATTACGCAATGATTCATAGAGTTCCACGTCAATGGTACCCAGTTCTAGACTGGACCTACGTCAAGTTATTCATCCATAATTGCTTTCTTTAGGGCCAACCAGAAGTGCTCCGTATCTTCGCTGTACACCAGGCATCTGTGGACCTGGCCACGCAAGAAAACGGCAATCTCCGGAGGAAAGTGGGTCAGAAGATCCTTGAATCTTGCGAAGTGATCTACTCCCCTGGGTCTCCTTCGGACCCTCGACGTCCTCCTCCGAGATGGTTGATTATCTTCTGGCACTGCATCCACATCGCGTGGCTGAAGAAAGGGAGGGTGATGTGGGCGAGAGCGGGATGGGAGAGAAAAATAAAACTATGTTCGTAGTAGGAAAGCAGATGATACATTCAAGTGATGGGTTTTGAGTCATCAAATAAAATTTAACATTTTTCCTACTTTCGTCATTTCCAATTCTGTCGATTCGAGAAAAAATGATAAATGATGCGGAATAGCTAATTATATTGGAATGGAAAGGAGATAAATGACAGAAAATTGTAATAAATATTTTAATATCATTGACTAAGGCATTTATCTGTAAATAGCCACTGAGAACATTCAATACTTACATGACTAAAAACACTGTGCATAGAAAGAGAGAGTGGGTGAAATAAAACATACAATAAAAAAATAAATGATGAAAAGAAAGGAAGAGAGAGCGATCGAGATAAGTAAATAGACAAATAGATAGGTAGGTAGATAGTTAGGTAGATAGATGAATATGTATATAAAAAGATAAATAGATAGATATACGGATTCATAATCCCATAGGAACGTAGGACAATCGATAAAAAGAAAATGCTGGAGAAAAGTTAGAGGGCGGGAGATTAAAAATAGAGATATAAAGAGAGGGAGAGAGATTGGGGGCGGGACAGATAGAGCGAGTGAAAGAGTGAGAAAAACTCTGAAAAACAAATTATTGAAATGAATGAGAGAGAAAGAGGGAGAGAGAGAGAGAGAGAGAGAGAGAGAGAGAGAGAGAGAGAGAGAGAGAGAGAGAGAGAGAGAGAGAGAGAGAGAGATGTAAATAAGTATTAGGGGTAACAAACAAAAGGAACTGATTATAATAAAGAGGAAAAAAAAAGGATTCAAGTAAGTAACAGACTATAAAATCATGAAAAAACGATACTATTTCAGGATAAAAGCAAAATGTGAAGAATTTCCCCAATTTAACTCAACCACTGTCGTCTACTTCTACCAAAAATAATCAATCAATTTTATTTGGTAGCTGAGGTATTTGTAAAAAAGGTTTTGGTTGGAAATTAAGAAACAGTTAGGTCTGAGAGAATTAATGCAATAAGAGATAAAGGCAAAACTGCGAATATAAAGAGATATGGTTAATCAGCAAGAGAGAGAGAGAGAGAGAAACGGGCAGCCAGAGACGTTTTCGAAACGAAATAATTCTATGATACCAGTGTTAACGACATGAGTTTTTTTAAATAACTGGCTGTTTTCAGTGTGCCTGTGCCTGGTGACCGACAGTTCTTCGGGTTTGAGCAGAATGACTGGTACAAGAACAGGTCTGCGAAGATGAAGCTCATGCATGATGGCCAGATTGACCTCTGTCTGACGTTTGAACTCCTGAAAACACGATGTGTGCCGGACAAAATTAATACATTAAACTTCACAGAAAGAAATGTGTATCAGAAGGGGAAAAAAGGTAACAAACTTCACGATTTTTGTGCCTCAGAACATTTCTTTACTTTTCGCTCTGTATGATACTCTCTGGTTTAAAAGTTTGATAAGTTGTTGGTGCTACTTCGATTTGCTCTTTGGATATGATAATGTAACGGATATGGCAACAACGCAATTCACGTAATCATTTGGACGGGAAAAATCATTTACACTTTTCTGAGCTGAAATGTCTGATTCATAGATGAAAGTTTCTTAACAGTGTGGGAACGTTATAAAAATAATCATAGTAATCTGAAAAAGAAAAAATTCACCTGGAAGATGTCTTCGCTGAAAAAGACCAGAGTCTTGTTGGTGGAAGTGACAGCTCCCGCTATGCTATTGTACAGTGGCCCCCCACCAAAGTCTGTCTCCCCTAACACAGTGGTCACACCGAGCTGGTGGAGACGAGGGAGGATCAGGTGTCTCATTAAGTACCTCAGCCTGGAATTGTCCTGATAGGAAAACAAATTATAAGGATGACGATAATGATGATGATGATGATGAACATAGTAATAATTATAATAAAAATATTGATGATAATAATGATAATAATAATAATAATAATAATAATAATAATAATAATAATAATAATAATAATAATAATAATAATAATAATAATAATAATAATAATAATAATAATAATAATAATAATAATAATAATAATAATAATAATAATAATAATAATAATAATAATAATAATAATAATAATAATAATAATAATAATAATAATAATATTAATAATATAATAATAATAATAATAATAATAATAATAATAATAATAATAATAATAATAGTAATGATGATGATGATGATGATGATAATAATAATAATAATAATAATAATAATAATAATAATAATAATAATAATAATAATAATAATAATAATAATAATAATAATAATAATAGCACTTGTAACAATAGTCTACCACTACTACTACTACTACTACTACTACTACTACTACTACTACTACTACTACTACTACTACTACTACTACTACTACTACTACTACTACTACTACTACTACTACTACGACAAGAAGAAGAAGAAGAAGAAGAAGAAGAAGAAGAAGAAGAAGAAGAAGAAGAAGAAGAAGAAGAAGAAGAAGAAGAAGAAGAAGAAGAAGAAGAAGAAGAAGAAGAAGAAGAAGAAGAAGAAGAAGAAGAAGAAGAAGAAGAAGGAAAGTGATAATTATATTGATGATTGACATCTATAGTAAGAATAATGGTGATGATGATAGTTATAGCCAGGATGGAAGACATGGGAACAAACACAGAAAGAAAAAAACAATGAGAGAGAGAGAGAGAGAGAGAGAGAGAGAGAGAGAGAGAGAGAGAGAGAGAGAGAGAGAGAGAGAGAGAGAGAGAGAGAGAGAGAGAGAGAGAGAGAGAGAGAGAGAGAGAGAGAGAGAGAGAGAGAGAGAGAAAGAAGAGAGGGGGAAGGAATTTCTGTATCAAAATAGAAGATAAAATGGTGCGTTATAGTACAAAATTAATTGACATTTTATATTTCTCTCACCTGGTCATACGTAACAAAGGCGTGCGCAGCAGGCCTGAAATTTATGTGCGTCGACCCAATGTGAAGTGTATTTCTGCTCAAGTAGAATAAATACTTCCACTGCCATCTCTTGTAATGGTACAGGGAACAGACAGCTAAACTCCCTAACATCATGGAGAAAACTGACAGTACCGAAACAAAGATAACCTGGTTCACGCATATGAGGACCAGCTGGGGCAACAGTTCTGGAAGTCCGGAGTATGTCACTCTCGTACCGTTGTCAGTTTTACAAGAAAATGAGGCGACATTTTCAAAAATAGAAGGCTAATCAAGAAGAAATTTCAGAAAATGCAAAGTGTCGCAGTTACACAGAAACTTATTGTTTCCGCTAATATGAACTGAAAACTTAGAGTTGGTCTCTTTAATATCGAGTAACTGTGTGCAGGTTTGTTGCGAGAGTCCTGTGAGCAAGTTGTTAGACAAGTCGAGTATCTCAAGCTTAGAGTTGTATGCGAAACTGGGCCTCAGACAGCTTAATGCATTATTGGAGAGATTGAGGACTTTGAGATTTACATTGTTCTTAAATAACATCTCCGGAAGATCCTTGATAACATTGCTGCTCAGATCTAAATTTTGCAAGAGAGCTAGCTTGGAGAACGTTACACCGGCAGAGTCCGCTGATAGTGATCCACCCAGAATGTTCTGATATAAGAGAAGAGTGCGGAGGCTTTGTAATTGTGAAAAAAACAGAGGTTTTACTTGTAAGCAATAGTTTCTGGATAGGTCGAGATACTCTAAAGAAGGCAGTCCATACAAAGGCCCATTAAAATTTTTTATAATATTAGCCGAAAGGTCTAAATACTTCAAGACCTTGTTGTTCTTGAATGCCATTCTTGGAATGTCGTATGGCAATTTAATATCGCTTAAATCCAGAAGTTCAAGCCTATGAGGTAAAAAGACTGAAACAGACTGAACATTGACTTTGTTGAAGGACGTCTCAGGAGAGATAGAAAATATGTCAAAAACAGACCAAATTCCAAGTTCGCGTTTGACGGGAGTCTTGCCGATTGGGTTTTGTATTGAATTTAAAGCTCTGGAGACACGGTTTTTTATATCAGGCCATATGAGATCAGATCTATTTCTCTCTGGTTCGCTTTGGTTGAGTCCGAAAGAAAACGGTATATGACTACTATTGGGACTTCTTTTCAGAGTAAAATGTAGTTGTCTTGATAAGATTAAATCTTTAAGATTGCGTAAACGGATCATAGTCAACAGAAAGAAAGCCTCTAAAAATCTGTTGTCGTGCAAACTTATGTACTCTACTGCTTGAGGCAGATCAAAGATTGCTGTGGGATCAATGTTTACCAGATAGCAACCCTCAACGACTAAAACTTTCAAATTTGTTCTTTTAAGGTGTTGAAAGGTGGTATTTTTGACAACGCTATACATCGGAAAACTGAAGGAATGAAAGCTTATATTAAGGACAGTGAGAGTAGAGTTTTCAAGGCCCTTGGAACCATTTTCAAAAAGATCCATAGTCATGTAGTGATTTGATGTCAAATCAAGTGTATGTATTGTTGGAAGGGAATTAAAAATTTTGGTGGAATATACCAAATGTTACAAAAAGACAAGTTTAGATAAAGAGGCTTTTCAGTTGCAATGTCAGAGAAAAAATCAGGTGGTATTTTTGAAGACATCGCACAATATCCACCAGTATGCTCTGATCCAAAAGTTAAATGCGAAATGTTTCGTAGAGACAAGAAACCTGGTCCTAAACGTCGGAGAAAGCCGTCTAACCAAAGATATTCTAATGTGGGAACTCGGGTTAACGCCTGGTCTGGGTAGATCAAATCTTCCCTGAAATTCGGCTGGTTGCCCTCTAGATGGAGAGACTTGAGGGAAGTTAGTCCTTGAAAAGCATCCGTTTCAAATGTGCCGGCCAAATAGTATAACAAGTTTTCCTTAAGTGAGAGAAAGACAAGGGCACCTAAACCTTGAAAGGTATTATTCCGAACCCTTCCAAGCCTATTTTGACCAAGGTTTAAGCTCATAAGTTCGTGCATGTTGGAAAATAATTGAGCCTCTAAAGTGGTTATGTTATTCTCCGACAGATCTAACTCCAGCAGATGTCGCAGTGAATGAAATATTCCAATGGGGAGGGATCCCAAGTTGCATCGAGCTAGCCAGAGTCGTTCTAAAGAGTTCACTGTAGCAAAAGAACAGTTAAACAACTTGATTCTTCCATTCTGGGAGAGGTTGAGTTCCTTTAGATTCTTCAAGTGTTCCATTTTCCTACACGCAACATCTTCAATGTCATTATTTTGCAAATATACATTTCTAGACGTTTGTGGCAAGTCGGGGATTTTCCGCAATCCTCTATTTGAACAATCGACTGTGTATATCGTTCTATCTTGGCAATATGTACATCTGCAATGCTTTGGACAAAAATTTTTTCTGCTGCGGCTGAGATGAGGACGAATTAAATCTTTAGAGAAGTTTGGTAGTACATGGCTATTCTCAGAAGTTGAAAAATCACCAGATGACGTCGATGCACCATAATGACGGTTCGAAAAATCAAGAGAATTAGTGGGCGAACGCGGATGTTTGCGTTGATTTGCATAAACCAGATTGTCGCTAGAGGATGCTGTCTGTTTATGTTGGTTGGAAAACTCCAAAGAACGAAAAGGTGGCTTTGGAGTTTTAAGTTGTTTGATATCCCTTAGATTAGCAGAGGATCTTCCTGATGGCTTGCGGTGGTTGGACAAGACCAAAGGTTCTCTGAAGGATTCATTTAGTCTTTGGTGCTTAGCAGTTCTGAGATCTAGAGAATCATTAGAGCTAGAGTGATTCGATGTTTTATGTTGGTTGAACGATCGTAGAGTCTGAGAGGCAACAGAAAATTTCACTGGTTCTTCTTGGTTATCAGATGTTACAGAATTTAGACACATACCCAACAAAAACAATACGATGACGAGTAGTGCTTCTGAAACGCAGGCCATTGTTTCTGTAGGGAATGTGAAATAAAATATTGTACATAACAATATAGTGCTAAGTGAATAACAAAAAAAATCATAATCTGACAAATGTGTGACAAAGGAAATTGAGCCTAATAAAAAAATACACCATTTTTTGAATTAAATGATTTTAAGAAGTATGCCCAATTCATGTTATGATTTATTTGCCGACTCGTGGTATTTCATATGATATAAACATTGTTTCAAGTGCAGCATTTCCAGCATTGGTTATACAAACTTCGGAATTTTAAATTTATCGGACTTTAAATTACGACTAATAAAGGAAACGAAAAAGAGTAATAAAAAAGAAATGAATCAGAACATATAATAAGCAACGCCTAGCATGCACGACAGAAACAAGTTTCTGTTCTTCTTCTTCTTCTTCTTGTTCTCGGATGCTTTGGGTATCAAACTGCAATCCCGGCCTTGGCAATGAAGGCTGCCGTTCTCTCCAACTCATGAGGGGGTCCATAAAGTTTGGTGGTCATGTCCACAGCCTCATTCCATATGGACTGTCGGAGGGCGTCATATGTTTGGCAGTTCTGTAGCACATGTTCAGCCGTTTCTGCCGCCTCTCCACAAGAGCAGAGATTTGTCTCTCCAACTTTGAAAACTCTGTTCATGTGGTGCCTCAGTCGGTTATGTCCAGTCCTGAGTCTAAAAATAGTGGTTTGACCGCGTCTGTCTAGTTGGTGCACTCCATCTTGTCTGTTAAATTCTGGGTGGCTCTTCTGTTAATATGTAACATTTTATTATCACATTCTCCTCTCTCGAATAAAAATGTTGCTAGTTTCAACAAAAGCCAAAGCTTTGTTTTTCAAATTTAATCTCCGAAAAGATCTTTTGACATATTATTGGTGTTGAAACTAACCAATAGCACACACATACTGCTGCGAATGAAGAGTTGAACACGATCGAAGTTTGCCAAATTGTTTATCTTCTTCATCAAATACATATTGTTCTGACACTGAATCACTTTAGGCCTCTAGCGCGAGAGGGCGCCTGCTCTTCTGATTCTATAGTAATATCCATTTTCTCTCAGGTTCGTCTCTATTATGGTACAAGGAAGTGTTTATCAGGTAATATTTTTTTGATTGCTACAGTGCTTATTTATAATAACAAGCTTATTTGAAACGTAATGATTATTCTTCTAAACGCACCATGTCAGTTACTCGGGGTGCCTTGCATCTTTGCTAAAAGTATAAACCATGAAAACTTTCTCCCTCTTTTAACTTATGATAACAGACCCAGAGCTCAGAGCAAGCAAAAAGGAGAGACGAAAGGGATTGGGTTTTGAACTCTTTTTTTGTTCTGTTTAAAAAGTTCATATAAGTTGCTGTTAAATAAGAATACATGAATATTCATAGCCAAAAATAAAGTTCTATTTTCTTACAGAACTAAAAACTGTCAGACATTGGCGAAACTCTTTTTAATTTTAAATACAGATCTTCCTCATTTGATTTTTTTTTTTTTTTGCTTTTCATTTTTTTCTTTTGATTAACGAAAAATATTTTATTGTATACATAACGAGATTGAGACATTCACTATTATGTGATTGATGTAGTATACTGGGTAATACAAGAGTTATGAGGATCTATTATAGAGCGAGAACCTGTGTAAATATGATACAGAAGACAGTGTTTTTCTCAAGATGACAGTAGTGCCGATGATAATGAAGATGATGATGATGATGATGATGATGATGATGATGATGATGATGATGATGATGATGACGATGACGATGAGGATGATGATTATGATGATAATGACGATGAGGATGATGATTATGATGATAATGACGATGATGATGAGGATGATGATTATGATGATAATGATAATGACGATGAGGATGATGATGATGATGATAATGATGATGATGATGATGATGATGATGATGATGATGATGATGATGGTTATATTACAGCTTATACGTACCAAAATTTAGTATCACCAGCCAAAAGATCAGCCTTATGACGAATAACCAACCCGCTGCAGAGTAGCCTTGGAACATAAACTGAACTTATTCTGCTTTATAATATAGAACGAGTTAAAGTTATTTTGATTTCTTTTCACTACCAAAAAGCATGAAAAGTTAGCTTTTCTGACATCAAGGTGATGTCAGAGTGTAAAAAAATTTCTGGGCATATCTTGCGTTTGATGACGGTGTCAGGTTTTAAATGTTAAGACGGGCTTTTTCCAGCCCACAAGAACCAGTACAACAGGCTAAAAAAAGAAGCGTCTCACTCCCATCACGTTCTGGTGCGTCTGCAAGTTACTTGCCAAACAGCTTCCAACTTACTGCAAAATATATAAATTCCAACTAATAAAAATAATTAAGGCTTTAGGCTTTGACACTCCACGAAATTTGTCATGCTTTTTGCTTCGTGGCTTCTTTCATAATTTGTGGAAGTGGCTAGAGGTGTAAGGGAGAATCGGAGGAGAGAGGTTACTTATGTTTGTGGATACAAGTCCGTTTTCAACACAGTATACCGTTTTTTATAGATAAAGAAAGAATAAATTACCCATTTCTATTCGCTGACAATTATCATACAGTTCTTCGAGACAGAAAGTATCAAAGTTAAAATACTAAAAAAAAAAACAAACTCCTTTACGGCTGACGGAGTTACACACACATACACACACACGCAAAGCCATATGCCGCACTACGGACAAACGGGCATAAACAACAAATGCAATACACCAAAAGCGATAAGCCGGAAGAAAAAGCCACCAAAGCAAACCACAATCACACTGCTGGCGAAATAAATACACCACCCAATGAAAAAAGAGACGAAAAAAGTAATAAGAGAATACGAAAGAGAAAGATTATATATGAAGAAGAAGAAGAAGAAGAAGAAGAAGAAGAAGAAGAAGAAGAAGAAGAAGAAGAAGAAGAAGAAGAAGAAGAAGAAGAAGAAGAAGAATGTCTTCTCATGAAAAAGAAGGAAGCTTTGATGTCAAAAGACGATTAGTCTATGCCAACTAGTTTTGCGATACACGAAATCATTACGATCGAAGTCGACCTAAATTTTAGAAAGCAGCGAGCCTTACTCGTAAGTTGAACGAGAACTAGGGGCATTGCAGATAAATAGTATATAGAAAATAATGATTATAAGTTTGTGAATGGGACAAACCTTTACGAAAGAAAGTGGGCTGTGTGGAAATGTAATCCATGAATCTGTTTAACATTAAACTGTTCGACTTGACATTGCATGTGGTGGGTCCAAAACCTCAGCATGCGTGTGTCGAAAGAAATATTTTAAACGGTGAATTCGGTGTTTTCATGGTGTTACGTCTCCATCGGTTCTTTTTTATTTCTTGATCAAAGACAACTATGCCGACCTTTATATACCTACTTTCTTTTTCAACCATTCTGGTAAAAATAGTAATGAAAAATTTTTCATAACGAATCTGGTAATTTTACGATGTGTCTATTGAAAGGAATAGCCTGCCTCATCTTGTGGTTATGGTTGGTAGACCTTTAAATGTTGCGCGCGAATCGTAAAACTGAAATGCGAGTATCAGCAAAGAAGAGCACAAAATGAGTTATTTCTTGATTCAAGTGTTTGCCTGGACTAGAAAATTTTTAACACAATATTATTTGATCAACGTCGAGATAAACTTAGAAATTAAAAAATATGACATGAAGGTAAAGCATATGCTTAAAAAAAAACAAAAAAATAAACTATTTTACTTAGTAGTGATGTAGAAATGGGGCATTTTAGACTTAACAATAACATAGAATTAAATTTAAGACACACGTATGTGCAGAATAAATTTTCAAAGATTTTTTATTGTATTTTTGAATATTTAAAACTCCTTGTTACTCTTTAATTTCATTTGATTCTACATTTTTCACGGTAACATCTTTTTTATTATAATTTTTTTTCCTTCTGTCCAAGGTAACATTAACCAATTTGGATGATAACGATTTTTATAAAATTCTTACTTCGTTTTGGAACTTCAAAACTTAGTCCACATTCACACAACTTTTTCTCTCTGGAATAGATTATTTCTGATTTATTGACTTGTTGACTTTTTACTTCTATGGACGAAATTCCTTTCGCATTTTTTCACCATATTTTTCCTCACCAATCATTAATTGATTGATTTACTCATTCATATTCTTTCCTATATTTTTTCTTTTCTTCATATTCATGGAACCATCATGATCATCATCATCTGCATCATCACTCTTATCATTTTCATCAGTATATTATTATTATTATTATTATTATTATTATTATTATTATTATTATTATTATTATTATTATTATTATTATTATTATTATTATTATTATTATTATTATTATTATTATTATTATTATTATTATTATTATTATTATTATTATTATTATTATTATTATTATTATTATTATGATTATTATTATCATTATTATTATCATAATCATCATCGTGGGTGAAGGCGATCAATATTGAATCTTCTCTACCATGAGGAAGACACTGGAATTATCATTATGAACATTTAGACAGAGCATTAGCCTTTCCCATTACGTTTTACAAATTATTAGGAGATTCGTTTCGTAAATTTTGTACTTCTGTGCAGAAAAACACACAATCAACAGAGCGGACTACTCAGAAAGTTTCTGCCGTCACAATGATATTCTCTGGAATAAAAAATATCGTGGCCTTAAGGATAGAATACAGAAAAGAGAACACATATATAACTTTATTAATCCCTCATTTTATATTAAATGACACGATCACGAAGTATATTTTAAAAAATCAGCAAAAGAGGCGGAACAAAGCTTTATATGTAAAACCGTGACAAATAAAACTGTGGTAGCAATATTTTTGGCTCAAGATGATTTGCATGAATATATTCCACAGTGAATTTTGCATCATTGTAACGTTCGCACGTTTGCTCAGTGCGGGTCGAAAAAGCAGATGTGAGTAGAGAGATCACGTGACTAAAAAGATGTAAAAGAAAACAATGTGCCACCTCTATTCGATCCCGGCAGCCTTCACCTACTCCGCCATTCATAGCTTTATCTTCTGAAAATCAAGCTAAGCCTTAAGGTCGAAACACAGGCATGTTCGCAAGAAAAGAAATAATCAAAACAAAATAGCGCTTACGGCAATGTTGCAAACCAGATAAAAAAGCGGAAGAAAATTAATGAGGAAGTCAAATCTTTTTTTGGGTTTGAAGGACTGGTACATGGTATCAAAATAGAACCAGGGTTTTTTCTGTTTTCTCGCCCATAGCGTGTTATTTTTTTGAGAGTTCAAAACCTAGAGATTTGTATTGCACCCTAAACTATGATTACAGAACACCGATCATGGTTCCTTACCTGACGATCTACACCCAATATATACTAATCTGTGTATAAAAATATAGTTGTATTTTGCACCATGATTAAACGTTGCACATAATGGCCGAGTTTGAAAAAAAAAAAGTTGCAACGCTTACAGAAATACTGATAAGATTGATATAGACGATAGCGAACTTAAAATAGCTTCTTTCAATTCTTTTTTCTTCACACAACTAGAACGGCTTTAAAGAACAAACATAATATTTCCTTGTCTTTTCTTTTAACCTCAATATTTGAATCCTGTTTTTGTTCGTTTACCCATGAGTTAACTCTGCCAAATTAAGCATAATTAAAACTTGACCCTGTGTTTCTAATTACCTGGCATGGGAGGAAAGTAATATCTTCATTTAAAAGCTCTAATTCTCATTTGTGTAAACTGAGCGCTAAGTTGTATGATTCCCAAGCCAGAGATCTTCCCACTCTGTCTAGATAATATCGTTTACAGCAACTCATTCCCCGTGAACAAGTTTATCTTAGCGAGAACTACCGGAATCTTTTCTGGTATTGTTTCATCCCCTTGGGTAGGTAAATGTTTCTAGCCATGCTATTCCCAGGCTGGGATATCCACACCAGGTAAGAGGTTCCGTGTTTGTAAACCTGATCCCGTGACCCGTGTCTAACATTCCCAGAGGCCGGAGGGGCCGCGATACAGACGGCGCCAGGTCTGCAAGGCGAGAGCTTGCGACTTCGGTCGGTCTTAAGGCACCGGCCAAAGCTCTCTGGTAGGCCGTGCACGGGCTCTCTCATACAGAATAGAGGTGGGATATAGGGGGGGGGGAGGGGGGGAAACGAGGTGGATAGAGTGTGTGTGTAGAGCTAGGGGGTAAATAGAAAAAATGCGGCGGATTAAAGAGAGAGAGAGAGAGAGAGAGAGAGAGAGAGAGAGTGCAAGGAAAAAAGTGATATATAGAGAACAGAATTAAAGGGACAAGGGTAAGGAATGAGAGAGGGAAAGAGAAAGACGAGCAGAGAATCAATGAGAAAGTAAAGAGAGATAAGGAATGAGAAAGAGGGAGTGATAAAAAAAAACCGGTAAAGTAAAAGACAGAAAGAACAAATTATAGAGGTAGAAAGAAATAGAAAGTGAGTGAAAGAGAGAGAGAGAGAGAGAGAGAGAGAGAGAGAGAGAGAGAGAGAGAGAGAGAGAGAGAGAGAGAGAGAGAGAGAGAGAGAGACAGAGAGACAGAGAGAGAGAGAGAAAAGGAGATGGAGAGAGAGAGAAAGGTAAGGAAAGATGCAACCAAATAGGACAAGAGAGACTCGGGGAGCGCAAAAAGAAGAAGAAGAAGAAGAAGAAGAAGAAGAAGAAGAAGAAGAAGAAGAAGAGGGCAGAGATAGTGAAAAATAGAAAGAGATAGAGAGAGATAGAAAGAGAGCGAGAGAGAGAGAGAGAGAGAGAGAGAGAGAGAGAGAGAAAGAGAGCGAGAGAGAATCACACATACACACAGACAGAGACAGAGACAGAGACAGAGAAAGCCAATCTTCCAGGTTCTAGAGGTCAGTGTTTCCGCCGTGTCCTCAGTTGGTATCCGACTGTAGAGGAGAACCTCCTCTATAAGGTACTGCTAGTGTACAATCACGGTACAGAAACTTTACCATTTCTTCAAAAACCATCAAAGATCACATGGGTTCACTGTAGACAATGAAAAACTCGATTGCCGAGATATGACAACAAAGATCTCTATTTCTTTTTTAATAAGCAGTTTTTTCAATTTTCCCGTCACTGTTTACTTTTACAAACTGAGGCGCGTGTGAGTTCAGCCGGTAAAGATTTAGTACGGCTACAAGAAGGTTCGGGTTCGATCCTCAACTGGACGTTAGTTGCCGACAACATTAATACGATTGGTGGTAGAACTGCGATAAATAACCAACCATAGTGCGAATATTAAAGCATTCATAAAAATTGATTAGATCACATTCAAGAAAAAAAAAAAAAAGGTTAACATCTAAAGCTCTCTTTGGTGGCAATATTATGGTTATCCCTGTTACTTGAAAATGTAACAATTATACGTTTTCAATTATATCCATACAACTCAATTACTTGAACAGACCCAAGCGTGGTCGCCATTTAAAAAAACCCAATATAAAACCGCCATTATGATTCGGACAACAATATTACCTCTAGAACGACAGCAGTAATTGAAAAACAAACCAATGTTGCTTTATTTTATGCAAAACTCAAAAACAAATCAAATAGATTTAAAAGCGGAGAACAAAAAATATGCGATATACAAAAAAAATGAAACCAATTTGAATCAAAAAGCTTTATAAGCAGTAACAAATTCCATGTTCCAAAAACTTAGCGTCGAGACAATCAAGCCAGTTTCCCTATTTCTGAAATCAAGCTTTGTTTAGACGCTCAGGTCCTTTTTGCTTTTTTTCTGTCGGTTTGGTTTTGTATTAAACGTTTCCAGTAGTTTAATCGAATTATTGTTTGTTCGACTGCTAAAATCCAACCAACAAAATATTCTTGCGGAACAGAACACGTTGGCGATTAATTTTCTCGCGGAGGCTGTGTGTACCTTGAACTTTTTCGCTCTAGTCTCAGCCCGGATGGGAGTAAGGAAACCATGTTATCTTTTGATTCAGGTGCATTGGGATGAACTTTGGTCTCCTTGACCTTCATCACGTGATCAAGAAAAGGTCCAGTCGACAATAAAAACGTTGGTGGCCAGCTGGGACACGTGGCATGCCATTGCCCAAACGGCAAAGGTCACACAGCTGGCACCTAGCCTAATTTTAGAAAATTCTTCATTATAACCTTGACTTTACCTATCATATTTTCAATTCTTGAAATCTAAAAATTTCGACGACGGTGATGCATCAGGTAAAAGTCTTGCCTCCACTGTTTAGGAGGAGATTTTCCCTCTCTGACTTGTCGCGATAGAGAAACTTCAACGGTTGATGTGGAGAACTAATACCGTAAAGAAACAGACAAATAATTATTGTGAATGCTTATTGAAGAGGTTTTCATCGAGGGGCTATTGTCCTAATTACTTTATAGTTAAGACAATCTTCGATTTAATTTTTTTTGGTATGTTCTAGCAAAGATTTTTTTATTGGCTCATAAATAATCTATCTCTGTCTTTACATTGCTCCCTCCCTCCCTCCCTCTCTCTCTCTCTCTCTCTCTCTCTCTCTCTCTCTCTCTTTCGCTCTGTCTCCCCCCCCCCCCTTCTCTCTCATTTATTTTACCACCTCTCTTTTTATCGTTATATTGTTCTATATTTATTTATCACCCACTCTTCCCACAAGCAAATGTAATAAAATACGTGGCCACGCTGAGTTTCTTTACCGAGAACCAACCATAAGCCCAATAATCATTATTATGATAACTTTGAGCAGGAAACACCCACAACATAAGCTGTCCGCAACCCTCCCACTTACCCAAGGGAAATAACCCTCCAAACAGCGGATGCACGGGCGACACTGCGGCACGGGAGTGAGCACTAACAAGGGAGCTGGGGTCGGGGCAGGAGAGCCGCTGAGCAGAGCAGTAATGACAACAAACAGTTCTCCAGATGAGAGTTAGCTCCCCCCAACTCATGGACCACCCAGCGGGCACCGCAGGAAATCTCGTTTTGCCATATTGGCTGTTCGCTGAGGTATAAACATGCATGCACAATGCGTTGCTTATTTAAACTAATTTTTAAAGAATGGGCGCAGAGGAACTTGTGCTCAAACTCTCATCTACGTTTGATACTATTTCAGGACCGTAAGCCCTTCAGGAATTTTCCAGAGAGGATAAAAAAATCTCTCTAAGTAGCCTAGGGGACAGAATGTTTATGCTAGTGAAGTAAACGTATTCGAAAGGATATATGCAAAGGGCCCTAACTGGTGTTAAAGTAATACACTGACTGCATTTGGGCTCGACATGATATAGGGTGGGGCGGAAAAGAAACGAAATACTTGACCCATCTGCCAAGTGTGTGGTGCTCGACTCCGCGTAGACAAAAAGAAAGGTAATGGAGAGGATGGAGTGCAGAATAAAGACATGTTATCTTGAAGAAGAAAGCAAAGTGCGTGAGAATTGCCTCAATAAGAAGCTCGTTTCCTGAAAATTACACTGAGCAATTACGGTTGTGTGTGTGTGGACGATAACTTTCGTTTATAACATAATATTTTTATCAACAGGAACGGAGTTGCCCGTAAATTATCTACACGTTCTTCCGCGTTTACAAGAAATGCATTTCCTCAGGAAATGAAAGAGCTTAGGATTTCTTATCCTTTAACTTCTCCTCTCCCCCCCCCCCCCCTGACTACAGCAGTTTTATATTTTAAATATCTAAATCAATGTGTATCTCAGACGAATGAAATCTTTCGTCATCGTAATCTGTTGAACGTAGGAAACAATCTCATGGCTTGCTGAAGCGAAAAAAAAATAACCACTCTGAACATCGCTGTTTGTTTCCTATTGTTTCCTTCCTTTGCGATTAAACTTGTGAGGGTGTAACTGGTGCGCATATTAAAGGGATTTGTTTGTTTTTTGTTGATCCCTAAGTGATTAGCCCTCCAGGGCCGGAACTGATGCACATAGCATAGCAAAAAAAAAAAAAAGGGGGGGGGGGGGATGCAAATGCTCATTCTCAGTTTCTCAGTCCCAGAAATAATTAAACCTCTCCAGTCACAAGGACTATTGGGCTCCCGTCAAGCCACGGGTAGGACTGGTTAGATGGGATCCCAGCCCACCACCAGATTGGCATCCAAAAAAGGTATTTAAGATACTCAGTCTCATCCCAGGTGCATCAACTAGGTGGAATATGGTAAACTCAACCGTGACAAACACTAATTATTTGCTCTCATTAAGCCTAAGAGTAGAGCTGTTAAAATAAAATACGACTCCATCATCAAATGCTCAAGTTACTTTCCGAGACCACAGAGGCATCAACATGAATAGCGTAGACGCGTGAAAAAAAAGTTAAGGTTAGCTCATCGAACGTTTATGATGTAGAGTTATGTAAAAATGCAATCTAAAGATTTTCACTTAATAATTACAAAATATCATTCAGGAGTAAATGTAAACTGGCCCGTGAATCAAAATTTTAAAATCAAATATCGATAAAAGAAGTTGGCATAAAAAATACGTTCGCGAGTAAAAGGGCGCTGAAAGTCAGAGATATATAGACCTAGGATCTGAAATAGATGGACGAGTATAGTTCTTGTATACTATCTTTGTGGCAAACTAAGCATTGTAAGCTGCAGTGGCTATAAGGTGCATGATAGTTCTAAAAAAATTGGAACGGAACCCACCCCAAAGTTAGATTATCACATCGGAGACGAAGAAAGTTTCTGTCTCCGAACAAATTCAGAATAATTTTAGGATACTTAAGTCTTGTGAACCTAGCCTTTATCATAAACATTCAAAGTGGTGTAACTCATAATCTTTTTGCACTGAACCCACCATTCTGTTCCTCTAACTGAGCTGTCAAAAACTACGTATCGGATAAATCCGAAAGTCACGAAAACGCACAGATGAATTATTTTCATAGCCAAGTATTCTAAATATTCTGTATTTAGAAACTGGGACAGCTTTTTATTCACACTTCTCCTCTCCTACAAAGAAGCTGTGTGTTGACTTACTAAACATAGAAATATTTTCACCCAACGGTGTATGATTTGCCTTCCTGTTGTTTGTTGACTAAAGATTCCGAAAGTTTATCGTCCAAATGGCACAGCACCATAATCAGGCATATACCTCCAGCATCGTAAGAACGATTGTGAAACAGGGTAGCAAAGCCTCATGTATACAGCTCGCTTTGTTGTAGATATATACCACACCGTCGTAAAGTGTGATTGGAAAGACGTTTTTATTTTTAAGTTGGCCACGTTGAAATAAAAGAGTCTGTTAAGTAAACAATAAAAATCACAGGAATAAAAATTTCCTGTAAATTAAGGGCAAGGTGAAAAGAAATAAACAGACGCAAAAATGTTTAAGTGAGAAACGACTGGGATTTATTGTGAGGGGCAAATGATGTTCGAGTAGGAAACATACGGAGAATAGAAAGAGGAAGACAGACAGGAAAAAAAAATTAAAGTATATCTGCATGTAAAAGAGAAGAGATAGGGAAAGAGATAAAGAGAAAGAAAAGAGAGCTAGATCCACAGAGATGCCTGGTCAGAGACAGAGAGATAAAGAGAGGAAGAGGAGAGAGATCGAGCAGCTGCGGCTGACAGGATGCCAATAAAAATATCAACCACGGCATTTGTTTGGAAGTTGTGACGACAGAGATTAAGTGTGAATGTTTCGATATAAATAGAGAATGATTGTCGGTGTCAGGAGCTGTTGCTACTAGGTACCCATTAAATCATTTTTTTTATTAGTAGTGACAATACTACTACTAGTTTTTTGGGTCTTTATAATCATAAACACTCGGAATTCTTCGGATGGATAAATCTAGATCCACCTTCCCTTACATAACATAACAAGTAGAGGAAAAGAAATAAATTAAAACAACAGCATCACCATCAACAAAGAAATGAACTGCAACAACAAATTTGGACCGTGTATTCCCCTTTCGTATTGAGTGAGGTCACCACACACGGCGAAAATCGTGTGGCATAAGGCTATGAGCCCAGCTTTATCTTCTGCTTGCCGCTGTTGGTTTACCGAAAATCTCCGCAAGATAAAGAGCGCGGTAATTAGAGCGTCCGGCGGAGAGTAAAAAGAGCTTCGCCCGTTCGACTGCTGCTTGTCCCAGCAATTCTGATAGTGATGCAGCCATTAAAACAGAATGGATTGAATAATTTTCAGCAAAATGGTAGAAATAACTACTACGGTGCAATAGGTACCATTTTTAAAATGTCACAAATTTGTTTTTTTGTTTTTGTTTTTGTTTTTTTTCGTTTTTCAGCTAAAACTATGCCAAGCCATAAATTAAGTTCTATGCATATTTCCATTTATCAGAAACATCTAGATAAGACTTTGGACTTTTAAGTTTTGTAAGAAGCATTCAATAACATCAAATCAAATATCATATAGTTTCACTTTATTTTGTCGGTCGTTGTGAATCGATTTTACCATGATATAAAGGTTCCATAACATTGCATCAACGAATGGGAATTCAAGAAATAAAACTGTTGTTGATATTAATTTCAAGACAATTATATATTATAGGTTCAGAGTCATTTCGTCTTTCAACCAAACCGAAACACTCTGCATTGTGTAAGCTAAGAAAAAAATTGAAATTTTATGGTTGTTTCGTTACTGATTACACTACGACCAAAAATTGGAGTCCCTAAAATAGTCTCAATTGAAGTTGAAAATTTGATTTTTAAACTCTTTTATAAATTTTTAAAACAAATCCCAGGAGGCCTGCCAGAGGAACAAACCTACGGTAGGAAGTTTCTACCTAGTAATACATAAAGAAAATCTAATTAATAATTAGAAACTAAAACAATAAAATTAAAAAAAAAATTAAATCTAGACCATGTTTAACAACATGATTATACTATAAGTTTCACACAACAAAGGTAGAATATTTTCTTAAAATTGAAGCTTCTCCTTTATAAAGTAACTAAGATTATAACACGGGGAAATAAGGTTTTAATACAAGCTTTACTAACTGACCCAATGGATATTTTTCGGAAGGTTCGGAAAAAAAAAATCAATAAAATGATACATTTTTGTACGCCATCTCCATACAACAAACCTAACTATGCTATGTCTATATATTATCATGATTATTTAATCTGAATTGTAAGTCAATTTGATACATTAATATTTACCACGTAAACTTTAAGCCGTTTTTTACGACCAACCCCTCTAATGGAAAGTCTAAGCGTAAGCCAGATTTCATTTGGATTGTAAGAAATTATATGCACAACGAAAAAGATTGAGGATGAAGCAAGCAGCAGTCTAAAAACTTTACCGAGATCAAATTGACTGTAAAATTAAACATTTAATGCTAAAACATTAACGCAAACAAAGAAAAAGTTATAAGTGACAAGTTTTGAAGTTTCTCTTTTGAGGATTTTTGTTAAACCATAGTTGCTGCAGACTTTTACATTCCTGCGATACTAAAATCCAGATGGTAACAAATAGTAAATGGCTATATCCTCAAATTTATTAAGATGACTATAAAGTTGTCCCTTGATTTTTACTTTACAATTTATATTCTACATTTCTCTTACTCATCCAATTTTTCTTGAAACAAGTTTGTTCTGTGTTCCAGCTAAAGCATGTTGACCTCTATGGTCTGGTAAAGCAGCCCTACTGCCAGACCAGGTGTGAGCGGCCAGCCGGCGACTCGTGAAGGATCCACCAATTAAGTAAATTAGCTCTATAGTGAGGGGCCTGATTTAGACCTAGTGAACTCCGGGCTCAAGTCGTGAGGTGTTGACAGGTCAGAATGGGATGTGATGAGCTGATAATCTATCTGATCCAGTCCAGTCGTAAAAACTGGTCACTCCTGGCTCTCACAACTCTTGATGCTCTCCAGAGACAGGGGTTGGTTTGGTCGGTAGAGCTCGAGTGACCGAAAGTGTTTCCACTTTAAGAAAAAGGAGGGACCCATCTGGTGCACGGTGGCTTCACATCGGACCATTTTCATCCAGAACTTACAGAAAGCCTGGATCTCCTTACGGGAACCGACGAGAGGTCTGGCCTGAAAATAAAAAGAAAGAAACATAAAATGTAAATGTAATTCCGAAATGCTAATGCTTGGTTTTGCTTTCTTGTTTTTTTCTTTTTTTTAAATCATGCAAACAAGACTGTTTCAGCTAAAAATATATAAACTACTACTACTACTACTACTACTACTACTACTACTACTACTACTACTACTACTACTACTACTACTACTACTACTACTACTACTACTACTACTACTACTACTACTACTACTACTACTACTACTACTACTACTACTAATTATATAATAATAATAATAATAATAATAATAATAATAATAATAATAATAATAATAATAATAATAATAATAATAATAATAATAATAATAATAATAATAGTAGTAGTAATAATAATAATAATAATAATAATAATAATAATAATAATAATAATAATAATAATAATAATAATAATAATAATAATAATAATAATAATAATAATAATAATAATAATAATAATAATAGTGACAGAAAATGATGACTTTTGGTTGACCGAAGAAGTGAGTTAAGTCAGGAATTGAGATGAAGGGGAGAAGTGATAGCAGTTTTACAATATAAGGAGCTCGAGCCATACAAAGAAAAAACCATTGCATATATACATATATATATATATATATATATATATATATATATATATATATATATATATATATATATATATATATATATATATATAGAACAGCTGATCAAGAGGCTCAAATAAAAGAAAAGAAAAGAAAGAGAAGGGAAAGAGGTAAAGACACGCACTCAGGTAATCCAAGAGATACTCAAAATACAGGGACGGATAGGAAGAGGCGTTTTTCTCACTTGTATATTTGGACCCACCTAACTGAACGAAAGCAAAGTAACAGAGTAAAATAAAGTCGCCAACAGTGGGTGTTGACTGACCCAGTATGCTGACTGTTTTGAAACCTCTCTGAGGTCAAGGACAAATTTGTGTTAACATATGATGTCAAAGCGCCAGAAAAACCACAAATTTCATCGTACATTGTTAAAGCCAAGCGAAAGGGAAAGAGGATTGAAAAAAAAAAAAAAGAATAAAAAGGCAAAAGTGAAGAAAGGGAGATAGATTGCGAAAAGAAATATGGAAAAATGATGATGATGATGAAGAAGGAGACGGGATAAGTAAGAAAGAGAGAGAGAGAGAGAGAGAGAGAGAGAGAGAGAGAGAGAGAGAGAGAGAGAGAGAGAGAGAGAGAGAGAGAGAGAGAGAGAGAGACAGAGACAGACAGACAGAGAGACAGAGACAAGTAAGAGAGAGGCATACTCACACAGACAGACAGACATACAGAGACAGTGATACAAAGACAAGAGCACCAAAAAGACCGGCAGGCCGTGACATAGCCATAGTCTCAGAGAGATTAAAATTATTACGAGGTACATGAAAGAAAAAAAAGAAAGAGACAGAGCGAGAGAGATAGAGGAAGAGGAGAGAGACAGAGACAGAGAGAGATTAGGAGAGAGATAGACAGAGAGAGAGAGAGCAGGAGAGGGAGCGAGAAAGAGAGAAAGAATGAGCGAGAGAAGGAGAGAGGGAGTGGAGAGAGAGAGAGAGAGAGAGAGAGAGAGAGAGAGAGAGAGAAAAAGAAAGAGCGAGAGAAAGTGGATGACAGAATAAAAATAAAGGGAGAGAAATATTATGAAGCGACAAAAGAGTTGGAAAAACAAGTAAAAAAACATAAACCGGTAAAATTGTAATAACTGACTTTAAAAAACAAGTAAAGGAAAATAAAAATAAAAAAAAAAACAACAACAAACAATAAAAAAAACTTTCATTTGAATGAACAAAATTGTAACGATTTACATTTGAAAGTGTTATATTATGGACAATATTATGAGAACCTTTGACTGAAAACACAATTGCTCTGATTTTGACTTCAGTCGATCTTCCAGTTTTCGACAAGACTAAAATAAGAACAAGACGACGCGGCTCATTCTGAAATGAAACTTCGTAACACCATTCGGTTTCCATCAAACTCAAAGTGTCGGGAAGGACTTTATAGTGCACTATGCAGTCTGTAAACTATGTTATACAAAGACGCGTAAGAATAAAATAATGTTCGATTTTAATGCGAACCGTAAAACTATAATTTTCAGACCTCTTGACACATTTTATCTTTGTCGTTGAGTATTGATCTGGTTCCGCCCCCCCTGACTGTGATCCTCTTAATCTCTGTTGCTGAACAGTAAACCTTCCAGAATTAACATGATGGCGACATCGTCGGAAGATGAGATCGGAAAAAACTTTATCGTTATGGCCTGATGCGCAGCCTTGCTTGATGTGCTGTTAAAAGTCGCTGAGATTTGCATAATAGTAAACGGGCTCTTCATTTTAGTTTAAGTTCATGCACTCTGACCTCTCGTTTTCGAGCAGTTATCTTTTATTCTTGCATTGAAGACTAGCCTATAATGCATGCGCAAACCTGCCTGTCTTGGTACTTTCTTATTATCGTTAAGAAAAGCTTTAAATCAGGTTTACACGGTTTTTACATCTAGTTTACGAGTATGTTTTTGATATTTTTTAAAATAATTTTGTTTGGTTCAAAATAAAATAGCAGCGTCACCGAGAATTTTGAAAACATTAGGTCTATTGACGGATATGTATGAGAGACAATTGAGGGAATAAAGTTGGCGAAACAGCTTCATATGATAAACCTGCGACAAAATCTTCACAGGACAGATTTAATGGTACAGCATCAGAGAGTGATCTTGGTGAAAAGTTCTAAAGTATAATAATCCAAGAGCAGCTTTAGAGAGTAACCTTACTGTTACCATCTCAGAGGTGTTGTTTGCAAGAATATTCTTACATGAAAGTTTTATAAATAGACCTCCCAGAATAATCATTTTGAAAATGTTTTTAAGGGAAATTCTTCTAGAGCAGTTTTAGAGAGAGACTTTATCGTGAT
>JAWDGP010000676.1:37500-47500 GCA_033675545.1 Elysia crispata
AGAGAGAGAGAGAGAGAGAGAGAGAGAGAGAGAGAGAGAGAGAGAGAGAGAGAGAGCAGAGAGAGAGAGCAGAGAGAGAGAGCAGAGAGATAGTGAGAGATAGAGAGAGAGAGAAAAAGAGAGAGGGAGAAAGAAAGAGAGAGAGAGAGAGCAGAGAGAGAGAGAGCACAGAGAGAGCAGAGAGATAGTGAGAGATAGAGAGAGGGAGAAAGAAAGAGAGAGAGAATGGGAGAGAAAGAGAAAGGCACATAGGTTTGGGGGGCGAGACATAGAGCGAATAAAATAAAGAATGTAAAGAATAAAAGGTAGAGACAAAAGTAATGACTGAAATCATTGACAAAAATAGAGATAGAGTGCTGAAGAAAAAAAACGAAATAAAAAAAAAAAAGAAATCTACAGACATGCGGAACAGAAAATAATGTCATGATGTTCCATCTTACATAAAACAAGAGTTATGCTTGTTTGCTAACTTTACGCCACTTTCTATTCGATTATCTTTGCAGTTTCACTGGTTGTTCTATATTCTCTGAGCATCCTGAGCATCTTATTAGCAGAATGCAATTAAGCGTAAAATAGAGTTTTCCTATTGCAGTTTAGAATTTCCCACAATTATTGCATCCCTCGGCCACTTTAGCCTCATGTTAAAAGCACCCGTTTAGAAGAATATTTCACCAGATTGAGAGGCTGCAGAATAGATTGTTTTCTCTTGATGTGTGGTATTGAGTTACGTTCTTGCTCCACTGATTTTAGCGTGTAGCTTTCGCCAAGCAAAATATTTCTATTGGAATAATGAATCATGAGTGATTAATAAAGAGCATTGCTTAGTTGTAAGCTCACTCTCCCGTTTTAAAAAAATGTACTTGTGATAGCTACACACTTCACACGCATAAAATAATAAGTCGAAGATGCCGGAGCTGAGTATAATTACTATAATATCTAGATTTATGTGTAGCATAAATAGTATGAGTTCATGACGCTCCAATGATTTGCCAGAAAATGCGTTGTTTGCAGTGGCATCATAGATACGATTAGAACACATGACACCCGCACTGAGCTGTTTTGCTGACTTGTGCTACGTTCAAACTAAAAAAAATCAATACAGTTACTTATCTCAGTGGTAACGATGATGACATTCTTAAAAGAGAACACCTTTTTAAAAGCAGGCATTATATTTAAAGAAACACCTTTAGAAGAAAAAGTAGGAACACAATATAAAAATGTCGAAAGAATTGAAGCAAACATGAAAGTACAAGAGTGAATTTATTTTCTATTATTTTTTGGGGGAAGATAGAGATGCAAGGTTAAGTCATTCATAAAAATAAGAATTTTCTGCTTTCCCTCCCACAAACCCAAATACCTTTTGAGGAGAAACTAAAAAAAATGCCTCTTCAGTTGATAGTCAGACTCTTTACTTCATTGCTGGTTAATAGTATCTACTAACTAAAGGGGTGCAACACCTTCACCAGTGAAACAATGTAAAGCTAATTTTTAACAGAAAGTGTCTTTGTTTTTCCTCTAAGTTTGTGAGTTCATGAGCTGAGTGTTTCAGGCTTTTCTCTCATTAGGAATTTGCTGACTATTTCTCTGTTTTTACGTTCGATTTTGGGGAGCAGCAAAAAATTCAAAACTTTCCTAACCTTCCTGAACGTATTTTCTCTGCTCTAATGAAGAGATAAGCACTACACAAACAGAACATTCTTAGCGCCTCTAGCTTGTTTTACTAGCTGGCAGCTCCGTTTGTTGGATGAGCTATTCGTTTGTTTTAATAAAGAACAGAGCTCAAAGCAGAGAAAACTGATATACAGATGTGAATCCACTGGGTGATACCAGAGAGGGTATAATTATAGTTACAGTGGTAATACCTAGATCTATTCGCTTAACCTCGTAATAGAAGTGTCATTCTCCTTTCCCTTGCTTTGTAAACTTCCAAAGAATCAGAACTATAATTAGTGTGTTATTGCGCGCAGCATAAATCCCTGAATATTGTATACTAGAATTAAAAAACAACAGAATTGTTGAAACTGTATCATTCTATTGAGTAGATTACTCATAGCTCAGACTCTCACTGTTTGTGCATTACGGTAACTGCATTATTGTTGGTTAGAGAGACCAAGGTGTTCCTTTGAGTGCGATTGATGTCGAGAGAAGTGAACAGATGAACGGGAAGAAAAAGATAGATAGATTGCTCAGTAAGTGCGACAAGAGATAGACAGATAGACATGCACAGTGAAAATATACAAGTAAATAGATAGATAAATCGGTTTGAAATCGCATATCATTAATACTCAATGCACAGTATTCCTCATTATAATTCAGCTGGGCAAGTGGTTGACGCCTTCCTCCTCCTCCTACATATATTCTTCTTCTTCTTCTTCTTCTTCTTCTTCTTCTTCTTCTTCTTCTTCTTCTTCTTCTTCGTTTTCCTCTTCACTCCCCCCCCCTCTCTCTCTCTCTCTCTCTATCGCACGGGATCTCTTGTGAAAACACAAGGGCCGTAAAGATTGATTCAAGAAAAACAGTTACATAATTGTAAAAAGGATATTGCAAGATGCTAAAAAAAAAGCATCTTAAAAAAGTGAGAAAAAAAAAAGCTTTCGCTTTTCTCCTGGGTGTCTGTTCCGCTATTTGTTAAACGAAGCAGCTATTGAATGACATATTTTAATCTCCAAGACCATCAATTTCAGAAATTGATATAACAAGCTCCGCTTTCACACAGCTCCTATTCAAAAGTGTCTATTTGCGCCATCGATGTCACATCAATGGGAGGTAATCTAGTGCATTAATTTTTTATGTGAAAGCACAGAATCCAACAAATAAGTTTTTGGAGTTTCCTACATTTTGGTTTCATTCACGTTGGAAATGCAGAGTTTTATGAGAAATCTTCAGCCGTGCTTTGCCGTTTAAATTCAGGGAAATTAGAACAAAATTAGAAAACTTTGTGAACAGTGTTTGCTGAAATGGACAGATTATTGTTAGTCGAATAGTCGGAGTCCTTTTGATTCACTCACATCTGGGATTTGTATCATCCACATTAGCTTTTCATTCTGCAGAAAAGTTATGATGGGCATTGAAGTAGAATAGTGGTATCTTGAAATGAAATGGTTATTTTTTTATGGGGGGAGAGGGTGGATTTTTTGTTTGTTTGATGATTCTTAAATATTATATTCCATCTCTTAGCAATCTGCCTATCGATCTATATTGTCTGTCAACCTATATGCCTAACTATATATCTATTCATTTATTTATCATAAACCTATATATCTGTGTATTACTCTACCTGTCTAATTGTAAATTTTATGAATATATTTATTCTAAAGTTTATCTTTTTTTTTCTTCTCTACCTTATCAGACGATAGATCTTGTTTTATTTGGATGTGACAAACAATCTATCAGTTTTTTCTCTAAGTTCCGCGAGAGACCAACTTCAAATATAAGAATCTGTTCTGACAATCAAAGACTCTTCCCATCTACTAAATACATAATCTCTCTTTTGTCATATCCGTTAGCCCCCTCTTAATCTGAGCTGATAGTCAATCTGACGATTAAGGACTGCTTTATTTTACCACTGTAGCTTCTTGAAAAAAAAAAGAAGCAAATTGAAATGAAAAGTGATAGAAATGGTTTTGGAGATTTTGCGACTGAGAATGAGAATTAAATGATTTTTTTTTTTTTGCTTTTTTGCTTTTTTAGAAGGTCTTCCCAAATTCAAAGTACATTATTCTCTAGAAATCTGTGTATCTATCATTCTAGTACAAACGCACTGGCGGACACAGAAGGAGACAAACATCTGCCCCGTATGTATCGTGAAAATTTAATAACCTGATAGACAGGCTAAAAATCACACCATAACAGCCGGCAAAAACCTGACGTGTGGTCGACGAGTACAGAAGTCACTAGGAAACCAATCGTGCCAACCGCCTACCAGTTACTGTGGTTGACAAATAAGAGATGGAGATATCAGAGAACTAATAATACAAATCTAAAAAATAAAAAAATAATAAAAAAACCTCTAAAGACAGCAGTGTTGCAGGATGGAGAAAGAAAAAAAAAGAGAGAGAGAGAGAGAGAGAGAGAGAGAGAGAGAGAGAGAGAGAGAGAGAGAGAGAGAGAGAGAGACAGAGACAGAGAGAGAGAAAGAGAGAGAGAAATAGAGACAGAGAGACAGAGAGAGTGTTGCTGCGTGCCGCGGGTAGGATGCCGTGCCGTGCAGATAGCCCCAGCACTATTTTATAGACCGACTTAGGTTCTTGATAAATTTCCTTGAAATGCAGTATCTCAGAATAGAGATATTTTTCAGAAGGCAGAAAATTTACTATAGAGAAATGGAAACTTAACTTGTCAAAATACGGAGTTGCGCCTGATTAATTCTGAAAGCCTCGATATCATAGATCTAAGCGATAAATGTCGATTTTAGTTATGACAAAGAAAAAAACAAACAAAAAAAAAAACAACAGAAAAACGCACCCTGAATGATATTGAAATTGGTTATCTATTTATTTATTTTATTTTGTGTCTGTGTGAAAATCGACACAACTGAATAAAAGCAAACGGAAACAAAGGGAGAGAAACAATAACGCCAAGTGCAGTCAAATTATGTTTTCTGGTAGAGAAACGGAGAAAGCATAGCACGTCAAGATGGGCTTGAGTGATATGGTAAAAGGAAGTCCAACACATCTATGAACTAAGTGGGAGAAAAACAATGTGATGTCACTGATGGTTTAAATTAATCTAAGAGAAATAAGGCCTAGGCTTTATTACATCTGATCTAAACCAAGCGTTGTATGTCACCCAGTCGCAGCAAGCTTGACCTGTCAATATATCTTTTAAACACATTTCAAATTCTCTTGTTGGCGAGGGAAAATAGTCTACAAATTGTTTGGAATGACTCACTAATCGTCTTTAAGTGACCTCACTTAATTGTTTTTTCCTTATTTCTATAGCATAACAGAAACCATGATTGTTTACAGCCTGCGGGATCTACCCTCTACCAGAGCCCTAAAAGTCTTCTAAAATCAACTGAAACTCGTTCGGACATTCCGGCTGTTTAGACAGAGAAATAAGAACGTCTGATGCTGATTTCGATTCTGTCTGTGGTTTGCAGCAGTTTTTTTTCCCCAGAACGACAAGAAAACCGTTGCATGTTACATGTGGGATCACAACTATAACATCACGTAGGTCTTAGCCGAGCCAAAAACATCAATTGAATGGTCATGGCAGTACTGTAGCGGAGGTGTCATAACTGATTTCTGCGGCCATCGAAAGTACATAACATCTTAAGAAAACAATAGCCTTGTGTTCTTCACGGGTGTGGTAGTCTTGCCATTTGGTGCCTGTCCTGTTTAGGGAAGTAACAGATACTTTATTATAGCTTCTCTGTCCTCAATTTCTCTGTTTGTCTGTCTGTCTGTCGGTCTGTCTGTCTGTATTTCTGTCTGTCTGTCTGTCTGTCTGTCTGTCTGTCTGTCTCTCTCTCTGTCTCTCTCTCTCTCTCTCTCTCTCTCTCTCTCTCTCTTTGTTTCTCTGTCTTTCTTCCCTCTGTTATCTCTATACTGCCTGGCTCTCATGAATCCTTTTTTACGTTGGAAAATTTCTTGATGAATGGTTGCTCTGATTAGTACAAGCATATATCGATATATATTCTCACCCAAGAGAGGCCTGTCGTGGTACAGACAAACATCGATTTATTCCTTAGACAGAGAAGTCTATTATTGTACAGACAAACGTCGGAATATAAAAAAACACCAAGAGGAGTGTACCCGTGGTAAAGACAAACATCGATATATTCTCTTCTTAGAGAAGTATAATTATTGCAGAGACAAGGACCGATATGTTATCGTAAATACAATTATCGATGCATTGCTTTCTGACAGTGTTCTGTAGTGATAGAGACAAGTATCGATATATATATATATATATATATATATATATATATATATATATATTCACTGCTCAGTGGAGTCTATGGTGGTACAAGCAAGTATATTATAACTTGTTCTCTACCGAGAGTCGTATATTGGTAGTGTAGGAAAGCATCCAATGGAAAAAGCAGAGGTGAATGTAACAGGCTAATATCTGAAAAAAAAAAGCCAGAAGATAATTTGACTGAATGACGTCAACGTCAAGAAGGAAATATACGGAAAAATTAAAATTTTTGGTTGATATAGGAAGATGGTGTTCTAAAAAAAACCAAAACAATCTGTCAATTTCAACGACTTCCTTAAGATTTACTTCGATTTCAAATAAAAACATTGTTAAATACCAAATTGCCTTAAATATGCATTAACTCAATTGAAATTTAGGAAACAAGAGCAAAGAATACAAGATGTTAGAAGGTGATTAAATGATAATAACAACAAAATAACTTGAAAACCGAAAAAAAAAATAGTTCAAGTTTTAATATAAGTTTGACGTCCGGATGTTTTTACTGTTACTGCAATAACTTAGTGACTTGCTCTTTCTATTTCTCCATTGGGCATAAAACCTTTCTTTGTTACGCTGTGGTCCAGCAGCAACACCAGCACTGGAGAGATTATTCGCAATCTCTTTTTCATTAAGTAAATATTTAGGCTTTAATTGCTTTTTATGACTCTATAACACACAATTCTAGCTAATTTCTACAGTTTGGGACAGAAATAGATTCTAAGCTAATGTGTGTGTTATGAAGGAAACTGTTGTGCTCAGGTGCCTCGCAGAGTCTGAACTGTCGCCGATCCTCACCTGCATGTTCCTGAGAGGAATGTGTCTCTGGTTCTTCTCCGAAACTGTGGGTCATAGCGAGAGAAAAACAATGAGGGATGGATTTCCCTACCCTAACTCTTCTCTCCCTCTCTCTCTCTCTCTCTCTCTCTCTCTCTCTCTCTCTCTCTGTCTCTCTTCTTTCTCTCTCTCTCTCTCTCTCTCTCCTCTTTGTCTGTCTGTCTGTCTCTCTTTCTCTCTCCCTCTCTGTTTGTTTCTCTGTCTCTCACTCTCTATCTCTCTCTCATTCTCTCTTTATATCTTCCCTTGATCCGCCCTTATCCTTCCTTCCCTTCACTCTCTATTTCTATTCTCTCTCCTCCCTACATCCCCTCCAACTGTCTTTATCCGTAACAAAAGTTACCCGTACAATCACCAAGCAATAACCAGTCAAGACAGATATCATCTTAATTGGATTCATTAGCCTCTCAGTAGACTGGCCGGTAACGGTACCTGTGCTCATTTCATAGTGACTATACCAGTATCAATTAACATTTTCTACACTGGTTGTGTACCCAAGCACCAATCACAGACAGCATGAAGGTATGTATAGCTTTGTCTATTCCTTGAACAAAGGCATTTAGCAGACCAGCTATGGGTGAGAGCATGAAGCACCGCAACAACATCATTGCTGTGTGTCAGCAGACTAGAACGAAAGGCAATTAGAACAATAGTATGAAGTTTTTTTTTACTTTTGAAACAATGCTACAGAAAAAACCTAGGGATGGAACTTACAATAGAACTTTGAGGCATTGTTAATAACAAGATACAGATTTATCATTTTTTTTAAGGAAAGGAGTAGTGGGAGAAGGAGAGAGGGAAGAAGGGAGCAAAAAAGGGAAGGGGGAGGAGGAGACCGGGGCATTTTATAGACTTAATGGATCCTTTTTTGTGAAACTTCCTTGATTATGCAGATCAAACCATATTTTCGCAATACTTTAAAACTGCCTATTAATGTAAGTAAATAGACAAACTGGAAATCTGAGTTTATTCTATCAAGTTTGTTTATGGCAAAGAAACTCGAAATGCAAAACATGAAACGAAATTCATCCTAAAACATTTTGGCTTTAATTCTCAGAAAATGATAATATCCAATTTCTCCGATAGATCTTACTATCTTTTTGTGTCAGTGTGTGTAAATTGTGTCACAGAGGAAAGCGACGCTGTGTCTTCGAACACATCTTTTGAGAAACACTGACGTCATTTGGTAAACGCTTAGAATTCGCTTCACCTGCACTTTAATTCTCAGTTAAAACGATGATTTTTATTGATTCTTTCATCAACCCACTTTTACAAAGTTTGAAGTTACTGATAGAATGGTTGCTGGATACTTTGAAAAGCAAACCTTACAGGTTCTTTTGATGATGTGGGCGATAAGCACTGGCCTTTGCATCACAACAAAACATCAAAATCTTTCGTTCTGTTGAACAATGTCTATTGTTTCTTATTTTTATAAAATGTTCTGATTAAAAATTAATTAAAAATCGCCTTTTTAAAACATCTAGATTTTAATAGCACACGACAATTACGAAAATTTTAAAAGTTTATGATCATTTCGAAAAGGGTGTGTTCCTTTTCTTGTATCTTTTTGTGATTCATTTCTTTCAAAGAAAGGAAATTTTTGCACATTTCTGTTAAATGTATTTCTTTTAAAAAAATGTTTTGCAATAGAATTCTTTCATAAATAAACTTGAACCAGGACAATTTCTTCTGTAAACGTTACTTTTGTTTTATCGCGGTTCCATTATGGGAAGGGAATTCAGTACAATAAAACTGAGTTAGTCTTCTTTATCATGACAGCGGCTTGATATTAGAAACAATTAACAACAAAATTGTTGCTTTACAATACAAAGCCTTTCTTCGAGTCAAACAAGAGTCGCTCATTATGCTTTGCCCAATGCCATATTTCAGCAATGTATCACACAAATATCTTACGACATGTTCTATCTGCCACAACTGTTCTATGTATCCCAAAGAATCTTATACTGTGCCAAAGAGGTTTGGATGGATGGAAACAATGTGTTTGTGTATGGGTGTAAAAAGAAAACTGAAAACCAAGTATAGAAGAGGAGGGAAATAAAGAAAAATTAGAAGAGGAAAGAAATATAGATATATAGGTAAGAAGAAAGGAAGAGAAAGAAAGGAGGGAACGAGCTATCCAGATAGAGTTAAAGAGAGAGAGAGAGAAAGAGAGAGAGAGAGAGAGAGAGAGAGAGAGAGAGAGAGAGAGAGAGAGAGGGAGAGAGAAAGAGAAAGACAGACAGATAGATAGATAGATAGACAGACAGACAGACAGAGACATACAGAGACATACAGAGAGAGACAGACACACACAGAAGGACAGACAGACAGAAAAAACCTAACTAAAAGCTATTCTTTGTCTGTGAGTCCTGCACACCGTGCCCAACCCTCCCCAACATCCTCGAACCTACAAGCAGCGGTAGGCCTGGATGTAGCTACTGGTAACGCATTACTCCAAATTGTAAGCATATCTGACCAGATGGAAACATCAATTGATTCGGTCATATCGCCGGCTGCCTGCCAACATGTGAGGAGGTAAGAGCTCTGGGCCCAAAACTTCGCTCTGTTACTGCAGGCTGTTCTTTGTATCACAGGAAAAATTTTTTATTCTAAGTCTGTATTCTGTGTCACAGCTAAAAACATAATTCATAAATAACTCGTTAACCTTTTGGAACCTGGAGAGCTACCAGGAAAGAGGCTCCAAGCTTTTTAGTTATGTCAGCTCAATGTGGGTAGTTTTGTAACTGTGTATACTTCTTCTTGCCTTTTTCTCTCTTTGTCTTACTTCTCTTTTAGGGAGCTTGAATGTTTCTCTTCGTGAAAGAATATTGCTACTAGGAACTTCAAGAAGGCCTGCGCGTGGGTTAGACATTATGGAGAAAATGTCATGAAGTCACGTCCCCATAAAGCCGCTTATTTTCTGGTTTTGAAATAATATACAATTTAAGGAGAGACGTAAGCAATAGTGTTCCAAGTGTATTTAAAAGATTTGATTTTTTTAAAGAATCTTAATGCGAACTTTCATGCCATGCCATGTTTTCAATCCTTTTTGGAAATGATGTAGCATCAAAATATCAAGCACAGTAAACAGAGGCCAATCACTCAGACTTGACTTCCTAACTGGTTACTTCAGCAGTTGGCAAATGGGAACTAAATGTTACTTGTAAGTCTTTATAGCCACAACTTGCTCCAGGTGTTCACACGTTGCTCATTGTCAGAAATCGTGCTTGCCTTGGATACACAA
>JAWDGP010000676.1:55000-65000 GCA_033675545.1 Elysia crispata
TTTTTTTTTTAAATTTGATTTGTCCTATCTTAACCATAAACACATATGTATATAACATAGCATTTACCTAATTAATAAAACACTTATAAGAAATACCTTAGTAGTTATTACTGAATATTGTTAAAGTTCAGCTTCATGATAATGTTAAATCTCTTTTTTCATTGAAGCATGAAATAAATTAGTTTGTCTATTTTTTCTTCTTCGTTTCATTGCGCCGCTCATGAATGCAAATTGTATAAAAAAAAAAAAAAAAACACCTGTATATGTAGTGGTAATTTCAGATAATCAATCGATAAAGAGTAATGATAGTGTGCAAAAAAACAAAAACAGAAATAAAAAAAAAAATAAAAAATAAAACTATAATGATCTCAAATTCAGATTGTTTAAGCTGGGTACAACGCAAGGACTTCAAATTTTTTCCTCTTGGAGAAGTTATGCTCATGCCCTACATAGTTCAATATTGAAAGAAATTTCTTATTAAAAAATATGAACGGCGAAAAAAATTCAATCAGCCTTTAGCGAAACAAAATTCGAATTTTATGGGCAAAAATAATAGTATGTGTTGTGCAGCATTGTAGGTTTCTCTTTACAGTGGATAGCTGTGTACAGTCTTTGAGGCAACAGTTTTGCGTTTTGAATTTCCTCGAGGATTATAAAATATTGTCACAGAGTTGAAAGAAAATATCAATCTACGTCACATATCTAGATGTTTCTGAAGTAAAAAAAAAATTATCCGCTAAAATCGCTTTTATATTAACATCTTCTAAAGAAGACTGAAATACTCCGTTATAACATCGAATAGCAAATAAACAATGCAAGAATATCCTTGAGAAAGCTTATCTTTTTCGCCTGTTCATTCTCTCTTGCATTATGTCTGACGAAGGACGGGTGGAGAGTGAAGGAGTAGAAGCCTCTACATTTGAACAATACTTTCTTAATATGCCCTCACATCATTATCCACCTTTCGCCAGATATAATTCACGATAAGATAAACAAGCGATAAAGTGAAGCTTTTCCAAGTATGTTCTTGTATTGTTTATTTGTCATTCAACGTTAAATTGAAAAGACAGATTCTAGCTCAAGTTCTTTGGTCTATAAATAAACTATTAATGTTATCCCTTTCAAACAGTCAAACTAGGTTTTCTTTCTGTTATCTCCAGTGGAACAAAGAAATCGTTTTCTATTTATTATAAATATCTTTTCGCAACTGTTACACGGGAGAAGCAACAATTATGATAAAGACGTTAAGGTAAAAAATTCTGCACACTTAATGACTAAAGTGCACAACGCACGAAATTATTTATATGATAATTATGTTTTTTTTAAATTGTGAAGTTAATGCTGTAAGGAGAATGATAATACTGTTGAGTTCTTTGACTTGTAAATTAAACCCCGTGTGTTAGTTGATCCTTGGACTGACCTGATGTTTTAAAAGCGTGCGTTGGTCCTGGTATCCGTGCATTTTACTTCGTCTCTGGCCAAAGTTTAGTGTTGTGAAAAGGCTTATTGTCATTCGAACCTAGGATCTGTCAAGCGGATTGGTATTCCATGTTACCGTATCAAGATAAATAGACAATGTTTAGCCCAAGAATACTAAATCTAGAAGTTCTTTAATTAAAAAATGGCATCTTCTGACGTCAGCGTTTTACAACCCATTTGTAGGATAAAGGAAAACTGAGGTGTGACTTAAACATTTAAAAATATGCTTTAACATAAATTTTTACAACATTACTTAAAACTAGAAATTGTGGATTGCAACGGCAGTTTTATCTGTGATACACATTACATAGTAATTACTAGGAAGAAAATTAGACTTGCTCGAACCATCTATTGAGTCAGTGGCCTTTAATTCTAATTGAGTCGTTTCAAGGCATAACGACGGGTAAATAGAATTAAAGTATTGTCTATTTCAATCCTTATTTTTAATTCTCTTTTCTTAAAAGCAGCCATTTTGTAAACAGCTATTTATTTTAAAAAATGTTTCACTTCTTCAACAAATCATTCATGCAACTGTATGAGATCAAAGTTCAAATGCTGAGAGAAAGTAATGTGTGAACAACCTGTCTTCTTCCCATGCGAGGAATCAAAGGTTGGAACGCTAAATAATTAATTTTCCTTGCAAACGGAGAGGGCATCAAGATTTAAAGTCACTGTCCTTTTATTTTAAACAATATGCATTTTGCCTCTTACTCCACATCTTAGAAGATTAAAAACTTTGAGGTTTTAGTCATCTAATCGTAGAAAGGGAAAAAAAAACTGCTTTTTAAAACTCTAGCTTTATCACCAAGGAGGGTGGTATTTTTCCATAAGGGGGAGAGGGGGGTTAATTCAGACTGATCGATATTTCAAACGTAATGAAAGTGTAAATCAGGGCTAGATTCAAGCGGCATATTTAAGATTATACATATATTATTTTTTGCTACACCACTTACAATATTGACAAATGACTCAGTATTTTTTTAACTAAAAGTTTGGAGGCACAAAATTAATGTTATGTAGTATTTTAGACGATTCGCACTAACTGCTCAACTTCAAGGATCAGTCGCTATGTGATGTATTGTTTTTATCAATAAATTATGTTGTCAAAATATCTCACCTTTGGCAGCCTTCTTCTTTAGTGAGGAAGTAGATTCTGATAAAGAAAAAAGAAACATAAACGCTCTTTGAATAGAATTGGGGCTTTTTGCATTGTACATTTTTCATTTTACTCTCAACAAGTACGACAGTGTCTAGATTTTGTGAAATCTATCTCCCACAATACCACTTCAACAAAATGCTCTGATTGTCCGCTGTTAAGCACTCCAGTTGCTAGCTAGAGAGCTCCAGGATTCCTAATAGCCTCAAGACCCCCAGCTGGAAGACTCCCGGACTGTTAACCTAACATTTCTATTTGTTGCCGATACGCCATTGCTCATGTAAGAAATCCCAACGTTCAAGATGGTGGCATTGCCGGCATGTGTTCAACAGTCAAACATTTTGTTCCTGGGTTTTCTACGGGCTCTTCCGTTCACCTTTCTCTTGTTTGGATACTCTTCAGCTAGCGGCTGGCCAGGTAAGAGAGGACTTGCTCCATAATGACACAGTCTTAGAGTTCTGGAAGTGAGCGATAGAACCGTTCTAGATTTAAAGCTAGAACTTAAATAGGGAATCCTTTGAGACATTTTTTGGTAGATAGTTTGAGTTACCTCGGGGTGTAAGATGTAGGGGGTGTTAGGGGTCAAATGAAAAACAAGTTTCATTATTAGCAAACTGTAAAAAACCCCACGGCAATCAATGGTAACTCCCCAAAAATTCTTAATCTGTAAGTTATTGAAAAGTGTTCGGCATTTATTTAAAACATCCATACCGGTATATAATTCTATAAGATTCCAATACGTCAGAAAGTTTTTACTAGGACCAGCCAGCGCTGAGTTCATTTGTATTGGAATGTGGCTCGTTTAAATAGCCCCTAACTGCATTGGAATATCGTTTTATGGACTACAACAGCTACAACAACAACAATAACAATAATAATAATAATAATAATAATAATAATAATAATAATAATAATAATAATAATAATAATAATAATAGTAATAATAACAGTAGCTAGTAGTAGTAGTAGCTAGTAGTAGTAGTAGTAGTAGTAGTAGTAGTAGTAGTAGTAGTAGTAGTAGTAGTAGTAGTAGTAGTAGTAGTAGTAGTAGCAACAGCAGTAGTAGAAGAAGAAGCAGCAATAGTAGTAGTAGTAGTAGTAGTAGTAGTAGTAGTAGTAGTAGTAGTAGTAGTAGTAGTAGTAGTAGTAGTAGTAGTAGTAGTAGTAGTAGTAGTAGTAGTAGTAAATAACAACAACGACAGCAAAAATGATTACACATATAAAATTTTAAGTAATAATATCGTGTTCAAATAACTGAAAGATGCGTCAACTAAGGTTTTGAAAGCTGTGTTAAACGGGTGGCCTCTGCTACCAGCCCAAACTCTGGCTTGATTTATTTTCCGCGCCGCTGCCAATATTGTATTTCCAGTTTACCGTGCAAAAGGTTTGCTTGTTAGTGTCAGAGCTACAGAGCTCTCCCCTGGCCTGTCACTTCAGAGCGCGACCTGGAGTTGTTGCTAAAGGGGTGAAGCGCTCTTAGCGACTCCGTGTGAAGAGATTAGGGGATACGTTATTGCTTGTCAGTCCGTCTTGACATGCCTAAGTGGGATGGCACGGCAGAGTGGTTGAAAAATCCTTTCATATTTTATCTTTACCTTGAGATGCTAGAAGAGTTGATGAAATAGGACAATTCTAAGGGCGGAAATCTAACTGAAGGATTTTTAATGAACCGTTTACTTGAGAGAATTTAAATTCACAACAGAGTCTTGCGACGTACAAAAGAGGAAAAGGCGAAGGGTTTGCGGTGAGAAAAATGAGACATTGTGTTTGGGGCAGGGTGATGCTTGAGAAAAAGAGTGGACAGGAATGAGTGGGTGGAAGAGAGTAAATGAGTGATGGAACATTATTTTAGGAAATAAAATGAGATCAGGAGAGGGAGAGAGAGAGAGAGAGAGAGAGAGAGAGAGAGAGAGAGAGAGAGAGAGAGAGAGAGAGAGAGAGAGAGAGAGAGAGAGAGAGAGAGAGAGAGAGAGAGAGAGCTAGTGCGCTAAATTACACCAGAGACAGTCATAGCCAAGCAAACTGATGATGGAAAGATAAAAAAAAATCCATGATAAATTGCGAAAGTGAAGACCCAACCGTAAAGAATCAACTGCTGTTGAAAGACAGGAAATATCTTCCGGTCTTAGCAGTGTATCAACAGGTCGTAACGTCCCGCTGGGGATACCAGAGTGTTTTCAGCGGGACCATCGGCAGCCCTGGCAAGTCTGAAACAATGATAGGTCTGGGCTAATCAGCCGGTCAGGGGGAGATAATCCTGAAGATCAGACTGTTTATTAACGGCAGACGCGAAGAGTAGGTTCTCCCTCAGTGAAATAGATCTCTCGTAAATTGGTTGTTTCTGTGTGCAGGGATTAGCCCAGCCCTCTGTTCTCCTCTCTTTAGTTGGATCCTGTGTAGCCGGTATTATGGCCCCTGGCCCCAGGTCCCAGCTCAACTTTTTACTGCCCGGTGTTATGGCTGGACTCACTTTAATTAGTTTTTTGTTACCTGTACTCATCCTTCAACCTTTTTCGTTTGTTTATAATTGAACCTTATTTAAGTTAACATTTGAAAAACTTGTTCTTGGAAGTTTTCCCAAATATCATGCCGTCTATCAGATTGAATACCGCTAGGAACGTCATCAAGAGCTGCGATCACTGATCATTTCCTCCTTGGCCAGCAGCACTTAATCATCACCTTACAAACATTTACATTATTTGATTTAAATATAAAATCAAGCAAATATGACAGGCCGATTCTCTCTCAGAGCTTTTAAGTCGCCAGTCGTGTGATATGTTACGATCTCGTAAGATAACCCCAACAGGGTCTTAGAATGACAACTTCGACAGGAGTTTCCTATTTATTAACAAAAATCTATTTAGCTCCTGTTGATTGGTCCGAAAAGTCTGAATGATTATTTTGAAAGGAATTTACAAAGAAATTGTTAGAAATAGGACCCCACACAGTGTCTATCACATAATGAAAATTGAAAGGCAGGAAGGAAGATGTTTCGGTGTTTTCTCCCAGCAATATCAATACTAGGTATGCCTTTATAAATGTCTGAATAAATCAGGCTCAGGCTTGGCTTGATCTAATGTCTTCTCGATGTAAACCCCAAACACATACGGCAGGGGGATATTCACTGAGTCACCACAGCTGTTCGTAAATGAGTCTTGCGTGGGACAAAAAGCTCTTAGCACTTTGCTGAAGAAGTAACATGGCCTGAAAGATGGGCTGGCATGCAGTAATGCATTGTTCTTGACAGTATGTGAGTAATGGAGCGTCGACAGAGAGCTGTGTAATACACTGGATACTCGGCAGGTTTACGTGTACCTTCAGAGAGACCGCACGACGACTCTCAGCTACACAGGTAAACCCTTCACACGCTCATTAATCCAAGGATAATTATGTACGTTTCTCATGAATGTTGGTAGGATCAAATGTAGTGTAGTGAAGTAAAATCTCTGTTTCAGAAAATCCGAATATCTTTATAGTTCTTTGTCAACAAAACTTTCATTCCTCAGTGGATAGAGCGTTCGGTTCACAATACAGAGGTGCCAGGTTTGACTCATGTCCGCCTGAGGGCCGAACCATTTCCTACAATGCGGGGTGTGTGTGTGTGTGTGTGTGTGTGGGGGGGGTTCTTCTATGAAGACTCTATGTTATCCAGCTCCCTAATGAGTTTCTCCTAATATTGGCCGTCCAGTGCTGCGGTCAAACCGCATGTAAACCAGCCTCTATCCTCAGACTTGTTGTGACCCGAGAAGTCCAAGTGACCGTAGAGGTTACCACGACATTGCTTGGAGTTAGTACTGTGGTTCTGAGAATATGAAGCTGCATTCGACTGCTAAACGTACCAGTTGCGACCATGAGGCTAACCCGCTGTAGATCGTGCAGATAACAAACAATCCCCATTCCGCCCTTTTTTCAATCTCACTAAATGGTAGTTATATAGAACAATGGAAGGCTAGGAGGTCGTTTTAACAGAAAACTATAAGAAAAAAATATCCTGATTAGAAAAACATCCACGAGAAATAGCCATCATGTCCATGGTCATACAATCGATATTTCACGAGGTTGAACAACGTTGTTCTGTAATCTGTATGAATGGCCCCTCATCTGCTAACTGCAAAGAACAAAGATAATTCCTATAAAGACGGTAAGAAAGATTTCTTTTCGAGACTAGCAGCGACGCAACAGCATTACTATCACCACGATCATTATCATCATCTTGAAAATGACCACCATCATCATGGCAATAACCATCATCATCATGATCATCCCCATCATCACCATCATGACCATCACCACCATCATCATCATTATGACCATGACCATCATCATCATCATCATCATCATCATGACCATGACCACATCATCTCATCATCATGACCATGACCATCATCATCATCATCATCATCATGACGATCACCATCATCTTCATCATGGCCATCAGCACCATCATCATCATTATGACCATGACCACCATCACCATCATCATCATGAACATGACCATCATCATCATTATCATGACCATGACCACCATCATCATCATCATCATCATCATGACCATGACCACCACCATCATCATCATCATGACCATGACCTTCATCATCATGACCATCACCATCATCATCATGACCATGATCATCACTATCATCATTATCGTGATCATCACCATCACTATCATCATTATCATGACCATCACCATCATCATCATGACCATGACCTTCATCATCATGACCATCACCATCATCATCATGACCATGACCATCACTATCATCATTATCGTGATCATCACCATCACTATCATCATCATCATGACCATCACCATCATCATCATGACCATGACCATCACTATCATCATCATTATGACCATCACCATCATCATCATCATCATCATGACCATGACCATCATCATCATCATCATCATCATCATCATGACCATCACCATCATCTTCATCATGACCATCACCATCATCATCAGCATGACCATCACCACCATCATCATCATGACCATCACCATCATCATCATCATGAACATGACCATCATCATCATCCTCATCATGAACATGACCACCATCATCATCATCATGACCATTTCCATCATCATCAATAAGACCATCACAATCATCATCAGCAGCAACAACAATAAAAATAAATGGCATGAAAACAAAATTTAAAAACACTGTTAAGAAAAGAATTTTTTTTTAAATTATGAGTATCACAAAACAGTTTAAAAATAAATGCAGCAAAAACAAGAAGTGGAAAAAATTACAAATAAAGCGAAAATACAATAAGAATTAAAATGAAAAAAGTCGAGAAACCAAGAACGGTTCCCGTAATGCATTCGCAGGCTAATTTTAATGTTCTTTATTTTTAGTGTTTTTTTTTTGTTTGTTTTTGTTTTTAAGGATGAATGATAGTAATTATAAGATCTTGAAAACAGACAAACTCCTGGGCACGTAAGGATAGAATCCACGTGTGCATGTCCTAGAACAGAAAGAGCGCACATGTGGTTCAGAGTGAAAACCTTGGCTCTGTCTTTGTGGACTCTGAGATGCAATTAGTCAAAATGGCATCTATGGCTGCGTTAAAAACGCTGGTTTTTTTATTTTTCAATTTGCTTTAGTTGTATACTTGATTGCATCTGTTTGGTGAAGCATTTTGTGTTTTTCCCATTTCAATTTTTTTTTTTTTTATAAAAACCGGCAATAAAAATATTGTTGAATCAGTTTTCTTATGAACTAACGAGTTTCACATGTGCATTCGTGTTATGAGGATAAATTAGAAGCATTTATTTTCCCGAACAGAAATAGTTATTTACGACCTCTTCAATGTCTCTCTCATGCCGCTTTTTATTTTTCTGAAATTTCATTCTATTCTATTATCACAAGGGGCCCATGTTGTATGATGACTAATGGTTATATCACACAAAATGTGAACACATGTTTTACATCTTCTTAACCATGTTATTAAGAAAAACAACAATTATGCTCTTGTATAAGTTTGTTTTACTCATGGCTAACATTACCAGCCGGCATCAAACTCCACTGATCGCAAGATCATGTATAGCGGCTTGGGCTGCGACTGAGTTAAATAATTATTTAATGAAAGTTTAAAATATGATCAAAGAGAAAGAACAGCATTTTATTAATGAAAACCGAAAAATAAAGACAGCCGAATGCCAAATGCTTACCAGCTAATGTTTTTGACATAGGCGTTAAAGACCTATTGTTATTGAAGTTATTGAACTACTACGGATTTAAGTTTTGAAATCTCGTTAATAAAAGATGGTGTGTACATCGCTAAGTATTACATCTATAATATCAGTTTGTTACAAATATAGTCCAACCTGGCATAGAACTGACTTTCGGGCACGCGTGACATAGGTGAAAATTATCAAAGTAACATTATACAAAATTAGTAAACAGTATATAATTTATAGGACAAAAAAAGCTCATTTTGTTCAACATTTCGATTCTCCAAACTTTTCTTGTGCTCCAGTAGCGATGAAAATGTCATTTTAAGAGCCGTCTTATAGCAGCATGTCAAACAGTGAGCACAATAATTTATACTAGAATACAATGGCTTAACATATTTCACAGCTAGTGTAGAGTAAACCAGCTTCTTATCTCTTTACTCCACAATGCAGCGCCTCGATAGATCATTAATTTTATGCCATCGAAGCCCAAGGACCGTTAATTCGCAAATATGCCCGAGATTGTTTCTGTTGACGTCTTAAAATTGTTTTCTGTAAACATCACGTTAACCTCGGACCTTCGAGTTGGTCGTGTTTGTGGGTGATGGAGAATCCCGGAATAAAGTAAACCGAGTCGGGCTTGAGTATAATTGGCGAACTTTGGAAGGTCTTCTGGCTTTACCGAAACCATTCTTGGAATGAACACCGTCTACCGAAGTTCGGCTTGTGTTACAGCATGTTATGGCTGGAATGAAGCAGCTCCCTTGTCCCTCCAGAGGCTTTCATATTTAATTATACTGTACCTGAAGAAAACCGCGGTTGAAAGCAATTTATCTGTGTTAGGAACACGAAAAACAGGGAATGTTTTGAAGTTTGTTACCTGTCTGCACGAAACGTGAAATGTTTACAATGGCTGTGAGCTAGAGGAGACGCGAGCCTCGTAACAATGGAATCTCACACCTTTAATGATAGAAAAATACAGAGTTGTCTTCAATGAACTGACAGAGGTCCTTTCCTCGGTAGATCTTCGTTTAATAAACAATTATTCTAATGTAATCATAATAAATCACTCCGCTCTTTTTTTTTTAAATCTCACGTCTCTGTATTATCATATAGCACACTTGTGTGTAGCAAATATCGTTGCTCTGTAAGACATTATCTTCGATCTCCTTCTTTGTGTG
>JAWDGP010000676.1:70000-122500 GCA_033675545.1 Elysia crispata
CCACAATTATCTGTAGTGTGTCATCAGCACACCATTATGAATACGGTGGAGAAATAAACTGAAAAGAAGGCTGCCTCAAAGATTGCACCTACATTAAGTTCACATTTTTATTGAGATCTCTCCCTCATTTAAAGAATGTTTACATGACAACGTGAGAAGAATTCCATTGTCTCAAAGGTTCTAGATATTTTAAAACTGTATTTTGAGCAGCTCTGGAGGAGATGCATATCTTTATTGTGGTAAAGTTTACTTTTCTTTAATGTAGTTGTATGACTCTGGAGGAGATATCTTTTGTTTATTTAAAATTTGCTTTTGCTTATACTATAGCAATGGTCTTCCCCAAATGTTCATTTTTTGTAAAGTTCGTAATTATTCAATGTAGTGTCTTCCCCACCTGTTCATTTGAACAGGCAGTCGTGCTTGTTAAGGATAAAACAAACTAAAGAGGCTAAATTAGACAAAACGATAATCAACAGAGGATTATAAAAGTGAAAATCTGATGAATGAAAGAGAGAGTATAAACCGAAGACAGATACTTCTTTTCATCTGTTCAGATGAAATCAAGGAATTCTGAGAAAGTATCTAATAGTGTTTTGCCGTTGCATCTGAAGAAGCCAGGGTTACACACTGTTGTTTTTCTTATACTCGGTTCTGAATGAAAGTTGACCTGTCTGTTCTCACTCAGCGGGCTTCAGTTTTCTTCCGTCTTCTTCTTGTTCTGTAAGATAAGGAATACATTTACATTCGTAACAGTTATCTCTCTCTCTCTCTCTCTCTCTCTCTCTCTCTCTCTCTCTCTCCGTTTCTCTCTGACTCTGTCTACATCTCCATTGTTTCTCTGTTTCTCTGTTTCTCTCACTCTCACTCTCTGTCTCTGTCTCTGTCTCTGTCTCTGTCTCTGTCTCTGTCTCTCTCTCTCTCTCTCTCTCTCTCTCTCTCTCTCTCTCTCTCTCTCTCTTAATTTATCAGTATTTCTTTTTTGGATCTTTTTTGCCATGTCTCTTCCATTCTATTTCTTGTACGCTTTTTTTATTCCTTTCTCCACCCCTGGAACTTTCCCGTAAATCTTTGAATCTCTTTTAATTTATTTATTTATCTGTTCCATCTTTCTAATTTCTCCTGCGAAACATCTATCTAGAATTTATGTACCTACCTACCGGCCTATCTTTTTCTCTATTTATCAATCTATCTGTCTATCTACCTACCCATCTCTAAATTCGTGGTAGTATTTTTTTTTATTCTTTTCACTGACTCTGCCTATTTCTCACAAAATCTGAACAAAACATGAAGAGCGCTATTTCATGTGTACGGGTACCAACGTTACTCCTCGCCTTTCACCAGCCGCCATGCCCGTCCTTCTCCGTGTTTTTCTTCTTCTCACAAGAACGCAGAACTGAAAAAAAAGGCCTTGGAAGAATTTCCCGTGGAGACTAGGAATATTCACTCAAGACCAACGCAAAATAAAACAATAAAAATCTAGATAACAAGTTACATACCATGTTTCTATGACTGTTTCACTTGCAGACTCAACAAAACTACCTACAAAAACTATTTCGTGGTCACAATAGAGAGTGAAAATGTGATGCCACTTGTGGTTCTACACAATTTAAGAACAAAATGGGCCATGTTCTGACGCCTTCTTCCTCGTCATTACGCAAGTAACAACTATCTATTCACAAAATAATAATGAGGCAAATTTTGAGCAAATATTGTTGGTAGTCTTCTTTTGAGAAAGATGTTTGCCCTGGTTCGACTAACAGAATACTGGTCGCATGTAATTTGAGTTGTGCAGCTACAATGAATTATTTTGAATTTCTCTATTCACTGTGAAATCTAACACCTTATCTGGGAAATGTTGGTTGTTTTTTTTTTAAAAAAAACATAAGTTCTACCAACTTCACTCAGACAACGTAACTGAAACCTTACAGCTAGACTAACAACACACGGAGGAATAGTAGAAGTTTCTTGAAGAAATCCACGCAGCTGTCACTATTATTTCCCTGTATTCGTTCTCTCTCTAGTTATCTCTGTGATAAATAACGTGGAATGATAAAGTAATCTCGTAGATATAGTACTATTATGTGATATATTATGTTCGTCCATGGTATGTCATACCCTTGTTCACGTACTGAATTGTACTGAAGTGTTTCATCAAAGTTACTATTTTTAATAACGATGAAGTAAAAATCAAGCAGCTTAGACAGTTTTTTCACTCAAGCTCGAAACTAAAGAATTGTCCCATACAGGGATAGGGGGCGGCACCGGTGATATATTCTGTTAGCCCATGGCATGTCATACCCTTGTAAATCTTTTCAAAAAAAAAGTATTTTTGGGGAGATTAGAGCGTTAAATGCATCATGCTTATTTGGTTTCTGTCAATAACCGTTTCATAATCTACATGTCCTAACAGGACAATCATTGTATAAAAGGGAGGAAAATTGTGCAACGGCTTAAAAAATGCGTTTCGGAACGAAGATAATAGGTACAGAACAAATTTGCTGTTTTCTTTTGCAAAAAAAAAAAAAAAAAAAAAAGAAAGTTTAATAAAATTCAGATTTTTTTTAAAAACTGGAAGAGGTGGATTACTAGAAAAGCAGTTTGATATTTTCGAGCACAGTGATCTCATTTATAAGATCATCTTCTTGAATGAGCAGAAACATAAGTTTCAAAGCTCTGTGGTGCCTCTGTAGAACATTCCTCACTTCCCCAAGACAGAAAAGTTCAGAGGACAGGAAACGGGCAAGAGGAGCGCGCCATAAAGTGCTCAAAACAATCCTCGCTTTCTCCACACCATCAATCAGGTTTTTAGTGGCCAGCTCGAAGATTTCCTATCACCTCTGTAGTATCTTTAACACCACACGCATGCGCAGTGCACCGACAGTCAGAAGATAATTCCCCGGGAAAGTGCTACTAACAAGTGCAGTGGGTTTTACGAGCTGAACGATAAACGGTCGGATCGTGTCTCAGCCAGATTCCCGGGAATGGCGCCGTCCATGTTGAGAATGGCAGCTCATTGGTCCGGTGACGGACAGGTGACCGTAAAGCTCCGCAAAATACTTTTATGAGATCTAGGAGGATATTGAGATGCAGGGTTAATAAGGCCTTTAAAAAGATTGAGTGAAAAAAATATACGTTAAGTTGTACGCTTTTCTTCAAAGCGCCATTTTCTAAAACTTCAGTTAAAATATTATTTATGTATATGTGAGTTTGTCGGCAGACCGGAAAAAAAGTGAGATATAGATAGATATGCATGTTTAAATTAAGAGAGAGAGAGAGAGAGAGAGAGAGAGAGAGAGAGAGAGAGAGAGAGAGAGAGAGAGAGAGAGAGAGAAAGAGAAACAGACAGACAGACAGACAGACAGACAGACAGAGACAGAGACAAAGAAAAGCTGACAGACTGACAGACAGACAGACAGACAGACAGACGGACAGGCAGCTCATGAATAGAGCTTTGATGCGTTTAAAATCATGGCAGATACTATAGGCATGAATAAAAGCTCGATAAAAGACAGGAAGAAGAGTTTTGAGGAGGCATAGATACGGTGCAACATTTTTTAAGAGGATTCAGGAAGGAAAGACGTCTTCGATGTATTGAGTGATACAGAGATGAGAAATGACTTAGGAGGTTCAAAGGGTGGACAGAGATATGGAACGAGAGAACTTGAGAGAGGCCAACAGAGACATAGAGAGGTACATAATCATAGACCAATGTTCTCGTGGAGCCTGTATCAGGGAGGTCTGCAGACACATTACATACATGTACTGTTAGCCGGCATGAATGTGCCTGCACCTGTAAAGTGCTGCTGGTACCCACAGCCCCGACGTGCCTGACTTGATGTGGAATGGACGCCAGTCTGCCAGGAGCGTCCAGTGCTATACAGCGCCTGGCGTCAAGATATGTATATCAGATCTAAGAACTTTTGTGGCGATAGTTTTGTTAGGGTTTGGTAGATAAAAACAGAAATGTTAGAAATGTGGGGATATCAGTACTTGAACTTGCCAACGTGAATGTGCTTGATGGCTTATGATTTGCCCAGTAAAGCGTTATTATAGTGAGTATGCTTTCATGGCCTTCAGATTTATATTTCTGAAAGAGCTGCTGGTCTAGGTACGAAAGAAAAGGCTTATCCTGTCTAAAATACCACAGATATAATTAAGAGAAATATAAGAAGATAAATACGTTCGCTTTATTTCATAACGATATCAGAAACGATTTTGTCAGTTACGTCAAATTTAGAATTGGTATATACATGCTCAAAACACAATTTGGCAAGCTCAATGAAGTATAAAGGATTTCTGTGCACAGTGAACTTCCTTATTTGATTGGTAAACATAATTTTTTTGAAATTATAATACGAGAACAGACCGTTTTGTTCATCGCATTTGGTACTGTAAAACATATTTTTTTTCTTTTTGTCAACATTTTGTAAGCTGGTACAAAACAAACGATCTTTGAAATGGCTAATCAGGAATAAAACTTAAAGAGTAAGAAACCTTAGTTTGTAAAGTCTAATCTACAATAGAATGAAGCTGTGATGAATATTGGAGGGCTTTGGAGACGTAACAAGCTTCTGAGAAGACAAATATTTGTGTCTGACTACTAGCGGAGAGAGAAACGTTTACTGTTATGATCAAGGATATGTCAAATTATTAACTTCCCAGTATTTTCTGTTCTCGCCTGCACCCACTCTGAAAATGTTCATCAACTGGTTATGAACTACAAAATTTGGAATATGCATGTCCATCTGTTAAAAACTTCTTGTCAATTGCTGCCACAGATCTGGCTGCAGGCGCTGAATCCTTGATTCTGCTCGTGCTATTAACCAATGTAGACTCTAGTTTTTGACAACCTTGTTAGCATATTTGGAGCACGTACCTACACATACGCAGAAAACTTGCATCAGGCTGTAGGGGAATGCGCTTTTTGTTACTATGCTGCTCTCCTGTAATGCTCATTTTGTGAGTTGAAAAAGGCATAGTAGCTGGTAATTTCCTGTCGGCAAACCTTTCTAAAATTATATGAGACCCAAAATTGTCAGAATTAGGATTTTCTTGAATGAAATGTACTTAAGACAAATTGAGTTTAGTATGAACATCATTGAATGAGTCAGCGAACACAAACACTGCTGTGTGCACACACCTGGGTCAAGTTGTGGAATTGGTGTCCGGTCTTTTAAGTTGGCGCTTTATTATCGGAATGCTGAACTCCCTTTGCTTTTTTACAGAGCATGTTCGAATGGTTATTGGTAAGAGCAGAGCTCGTCTCTCTAACTCTTGTTTGCGAATCCCTTTGTTCTCGAAGCCAAATCGACACGGAAATTTTGTTTGATAATGTGATCCAATCATGCAAGGGCTGTCCAATCTGGTCAAGATATTTAATTTTGTATGACGTTCAAGGCCAGAAAGTTTGTTATGATTTTATCAGCTGTATTTCCCCAAAAACAAAAACAAAAACGAGAAACCAGCTGGTTTATACTTTCCTAATCTATTTCAAGATCTTTGTAAGAGCTCATTACACGGCTATACATTTCAATGACAAGGACCAAGGAATGTACTGCCTTGCGGACGGGAGAAGCCATGCGATTTGTACTTAGGGTAATTAATTGGGATTAAAATATATCAGGGTTGAGCCCGGCTATTTGCAGTGATGAATGGTTGATAAAATAGAAGAATGATGCATTTGAAACGCCACACAAAAATTCAAATATTATATGAAATTTTAACCTTTTAACGGCTGAAGCTTACAAAGTAAAGCCAAAATGCAAAGAAAATATGTAAACTATAATCATCTTATCCTTGTATAGTTCAGATTCATGTTACCGTTTATAGCTTGTTTGGAAACTACGACTCTAGTTAGATCCGAAGAGATATGAATGCAGTAAGAAATACAAATATTTCCAACCGCATAAAACATCAAAGTTTATGCAGCGCCATGTTCAGAACAAGTCCTTAGTCTTGCCAGGAACTCTCTCTGCGACAGGCCAGCCAGGTTAGGACATAGCTATGGTCGGGCGATGCAAACAAGAGTGGCTTCCCTTTTCTATAATTACTCTAAACTGAAGGACCCCTAGTCCAAAACGTAGTTCATCGAGAAATGCAATATTTGGCATTCAAGATGTTTTGAGATCTCTAGCTTTGGAAACGACCAACATGATATTTTGAGTAGGCTAGACAAACTGAGATTGAAGAGAATTTTTTTTCATGGCTTTTCAATGTCCTCCAGTTATCGTTTCGTTTAACTAACGCACTCGACCGCAGAGATAAATGATATATAACAAATCGTCCCCTGTAAGTGTGGCAAAATAAGTAGATTTACATACGAGCCACTTGTATTAAAGCCAGTGGTATTACTTGTCTCAAAGTTCTGCTTACCAATCACTGTCGAGTTGTTTCTTTTAAAACCATTATAAGCATATTTCATTTTTTTTAGATCATCTGTAGAATTATAGATTTATCTTTTGAGTTAGTTAAATCTGAAAAATAAACATTTCTCTCTCTCTCTCTCTCTCTCTCTCTCTCTCTCTCTCTCTCTCTCTCTCTCTCTCTCTCTCTCTCTCTCTCTCTCTCTCTCTCTCTCTCTCTCTCTCTCTCTTTCTCTCTCTCTCTCTTAAATGTCTATAATATATATCTCTCTTAATCATTTCACGAATTTCTTTTTTCTTTCTATCTCTGTCTCCCTCTATCTCTATCTCACACAGTCCTTTTCTCTATCTTTGTTACCTTCTTGGTCTCAATTTTCACCATCACTTGTACAATGAGCATTGTAAAAATTGCGAGAAATATTTCGCCTTTTATGATTAATATTTCCGACCGCTCAAACCAACTTTCGTGGCCGAAATGTTCAACCTCATTTTCAGGATCTCTCAGCCAGGCCTCGCCTCGCTGATGATATAAAATACGGCGGCGGTCACAGATTTTACTTCACGATTCGCAACGATAGGCTAGTGCACAATCGAAAATGAACTTCCTGTCCATTGTATTCTTTCCTAGGCTAGCGAATTTATACATGAAATAAATAAAAAAGACCCCAGAACATCCAGGAAATAATGCGTCTAGAATATAATAAATTGCTTGCTTGCTGTGTCATCAACATTAGAAACAAGGTTTGATGATTTGAGAGAAAGTTAGTGAAGATATTTTTCTTTGTGTCAGCAGTTTATAGTCAGAATTTCTACGGCATCGGGGGAATAAGGAGATTTGGCCATTACATAGGATTTTTTTTGGCTTGTTAGTTAAGCTTAAAATAGTTTCTTAAAACACAATTCATTCTAAACTCTACGAAATCAAATGTCCATATGTATGATTTTTTAAACTATAATTTATAATTATATATATATATATATTCATCTGTCTACCTATACATCTACCTATCTATCTATCTATCTATCTATCTATCAATCTATCTAATCTATCTATCTATCTATCTATCTATCTATCTACCTACCTATCTATCTATCTATCTATCTATCTATCTCACTCTCTATGCATGTGTGTATCTTTGATTCCTCTGTGATTCTTTTACTTCTCAATATTTACTTGTCCCCATCTCTCTTTCTTCATCTTTTTTTTTTTTTTAACTTTCCCACCCTAACCTCTATTGACCCCCACAATCTTTTCCACTCGGTTCTTCCCGATTAAGTTTATCTAATTTCTCCGCACTAGCTAAGGACAGTATCAACCAGGTGCCATTTTCCAAATGCCATGGAGATTGGACAGAGATCTCATGTCTGTACAGTACACAGCCTCAGTATCCAGGCACCAACACTCTACAAGATAGGTAGCTGATTTCATACGTTAGTAACTCCGTAACTGGAACTCCGACTTGCTTCAGACATTGAGAACTGGGTTTGAAGCTTACTTACTAAACTTACAGCAATATTGTAAAAATCAATCATTTTAGAAGAAATTAAAAAAAAATCTCTAGGAATATTAAAAGAACAAATAATATTCATATGAACATTGGAAGCAAAATAGAATAAACTTACATCATAATATAAAGATCGCAACCTGAAACGGACAATGGGTATTCACATTTTTTGTGGGTCAGCAATAAAAAAAAAGAAAAAAACTATGGAAAAGCTACTCAAGATCACGCGATTTTGCGTGGGCATATTTTTAAATCCCAAAGTTGTTTTACGAATTTACAAAACATTTTAAAACCCCATTTAAACCCTATTAAGCATGCGAGACAAACTATTGAGCTAGGTAGACATTTTAATTAGCCGTACAAATCTGTGTTTGTTTTGAATGCGAAACGATAGGTAGGGGCATATATTAGGATCATGTAAGTAAAAGGACAGATATCAAGACCATTTATAAGCCTCTTCAAATGCACATAAGCACCCCAGCCTCGACAAATGACACCAGGGTCCAGTTTGTAGAACCGGGTTTTCAGCTTGTAATTATAAATGAGTTTTATAGATAAGAATCAAAAAATTGTCAAAACATTGAAGGCTATAGATGCAAATGTTTTTGTGTTTATGTCGAATAATACTTCTTTGTGACAAATAGCTTGAGAATATTATGTTCATTTTTAGAACTCTAGTTAGTCTAGTTATCGTTCACCCTGCATATATGCATTGCGGGAAAAAAATGTGAACTTTCGAGTCTAAAACTTTTTATAAAATCCAATTCAAATGTGATTTTCAAAATATTTCATTTATCATTCAATATCTAAATAATTAAAAGGTATTTTATAAGATTAACAAATTGAAACTATCCATAACTTTTTTGTACAATGTAAATATGATGATAACATAAATACAACTATCACTATCACTCTTCATTTCAATACATTCAGGAATTAAAAGATAATTTTGCGGAAGAAAGAAGAGATTCTAGCCACTATCAGCTTAACTCCATCAGTCTATGATAGTCTCACAACCCTGCCCACACGGTATTTTTTACTCACGCTTGTCGTTCCTATCTTACCGTGTTTAGATTGTAGGATCTTGTCTCAAGTTTATTCCCCAGCTGCCGAAGCAGCAACACAAGTGGGTGGGAGAGAGGGAACATAGCGGTATAACACGCCTCATTACATCGGAAAACGATAGTGGAAAACACAAACAAACAGCGAGCAAGCGGGGGATCCCCGAAGAGCAAAAGTCAAAAGTTGAACTGCAGGTCAAGAGTCAAACCTTTTGCCGGTTTTTTATCTGAGAAGAGATGCGATTAAAAAGAAGTACAGAGTGGATGTCGGTGTAAGAGTTTGAATGACCGAAGTTCTGTGTAGGCTAAGTGTAAAATATGCTGGAAAATGAAAAAGAGAAAATCAAGCAACAACAAATATTTCTGTGTTAATATATCCCGACCATTTATCTTTTTTTTGTTATCATTCTATTTTTTTTTCTTACTGTCTGCCTGTACCATTTCCTCTTTCTCATTGTTTGACTCGACGTTGACTTCTCAAAAAAACCACTATCTTGTCAATATGAATTAATCGAACGTCTTTTAGTATACTTCTACTATGGTGTACAATTACGATATGCAATGAAAATTTTTGAAAAAAAAAATTAGTTTACCATATCAGACAGGTCTGAATACACCAGAACATATAATATAATCGTAGCTTACAGTTTTTTTGTGCTGAAGACTGGCATCGCAAAAAATTCATATCACTGATTTTCGAATGCACTGGTCACAATCTGAGCACATCGTTTTCCCGTCGAAATCATAACAAGAATGCTTGGGAATCGAACCTGCAACCGCCGAAACACGGGTCAGACACGATTATAATTGCGGCAGCTGGTCCACTACATCGGGCTATAAAATTAAATTATTCAATACTGTGTGAATTTTGAAAGGTACTTACCACAAGACTTCTAAGTAAGCATTTTTGAAGAGGTAAGCTAACTAAAAATAAAAAAACAAAGAAATGTTATGTCACGGACAGAAATACATGCAAGTTGGATAGGACATGCACGAGGAAGACAGAGAAGAAACTTAAGCTCTTTGTTTCATGAACAACTTCAACCACTTTCACTCTTCATCAGAACATCTTAATTTTCCAAGGAGGATTTGGTTGTCTTATTGACGAGGGATCTATAGTTCTAGGACATTCTGACAAAGATTCGAGATTTAGCAAGTTCAGCTCCTCCGTGCCTGACGGGAGCTAAATAGAATTAGGACGAGCGTGCGAGTTCGTTACACAACCTGCGATGTTTCTCCAAGAAAGGGGTCAATAACTGGCGCCAGATTTCAGATCTGAGAGAAGGCGACATGACAGAGTTCGCTGTTTCTAATTGTACATGTATTGGTGTACCTGCAGAAATAATTCTTATCAAATCGAAATTTCCTTTACATCACTTAGGTATTGGCGAGAAAAAGATATGTTTTTCAGAATTTGAGTGCATCCTGTTCGACAGTAGACTTTGTTAGAATTATGTCGGGTAGATCTTTCAAATCAAATAAAAAATCAACAAAAAACATAGCCCTGTTGTTGAAGCTGTGCATGGTCTTTCTCCTTAATAAATGTAGCTGGGTGAGAGGATTGTTTAACACTTACTCTGACTTGCTTTTCTTAACAGTTGCCAGCCTTTCAGCTGCAGGAGCCAGTACCCTCTATCTAGCAGTGGAGCTCTCAGTCTGCTTCCGACAGTTTCCCTTTTTACTCTAACCGGGAAGAAATGCAACAGGCCTGCGGAGTCTAGTGAATGTAACCTATTCAAGAGCCATTTCTTAACGAGAGTTGGTCAAATTGCTGTTTTATTAATACACGCCGAAATGGGAGTAGTGCAAAAGAAGCAAAAGCTGACATCTGTTTAGGGTTAAAAAAAAAAGCTTGTATAATTATGGACGCTTTGAAGTTAGACCCTAAAAGTATTGATCTTTAAACTTTCAATGAGTTTCTTTGACCAACAGAATCAAGACGTTAACTCACTAGTTTCGCTGGATCACTTAACGCGATATTAGATTCTTGAAAACTATTATTTTCTCTCTCTCTCTCTCTCTCTCTCTCTCTCTCTCTCTCTCTCTCTCTCTCTCTCTCTCTTTCTCTCTCTCTCTCTGTAACAGATTAATATTGACTGTTTCTCCCCTAATCATATGAAACAATCCTAACAAAGAATTGATCAGACCGACCATCCTTTCTACATCACCAGACCCCGTTTCTCCTGGATGTGCCCAAGCGTGCAGTAAATAACAGGTTTATCCCTTTCTTTCAACAGGTCTTTGTTTTGCTGCTCGTCTGCGATGATGTCTGTAATTTTATCCTCCTCTCCATCAGTCAAACAAACTATGTTCTCACACCTTGCAATTCAGTCTGTGTTTTTCGCTTTTTTTAATGCATTTTTTTCTTTTTTTCCTTTGTATTTTTCCTCCATTGTTTGGAACTCTATGCCAGTATGGCACTCGACAAAATCTCTCTCACACAATTTGTCTCTGCCAGTCTATTTATCAGTCTGTCTGTCTCTATCGATCTTTTTCTAACTATCTACCAAACTACCTATCAATCTATCTATCTATCTATCTATCTATCTATCTATCTATCTATCTATCTATCTATCTATCTATCTATCTATCTATCTATCTATCTATCTAACTTTCTCTTTTTCATTTTCAATTTCTACCTATGTTTAATTATTATTTTTTTTAAATCACCCCTGTCCACGACATCTATGGCTGAAGGTAGCATCAATTAAATTTTAGTCTTGATCTTTGGCTTATCATTTCCACTCTTATTCTTGCACTACTCTACTTACGCCCATCATCACGGAGTACAATAAGATAAAACTTGCAATTCGACGCACTTTCCCAGGCACCGCACCTCTGGACCCAGACACCATGCTACTTAATCTCTCAAACAAACGAGAAACACCAGAATCATTCTCAGCTGACTTGAGATCAACACAACAATGTTTACTGTTTCTCTTATTAGTGTCACTCAAAACCCTGACGTCGAGTGCTGTCAAACCGAAAGTTTGAAAATTCTTTAAAAGCTAAACTGAAAGAAAAACAAATCTACCTCTTTCATCTTTATTTCCTGAACTAGAATAACAGGGCTAAAAGCAAACCGTTCGACAATCCAAGCAAGGTGGCGCATCGCTGAGAAACATCCCATTGGATATTATATTATGTATTTTGCTTACTGTTATTTTATTTGAGGCGCTAACTTGTTCCTATCAAACCGATTTTTTCTCGCCACATGGGTTACGGTGTCTATCCAGGGTCAGCCAAGTAATTTATGTGAAACCCAGCAAAAATATGTTTTTGTTCTCTTTTGGTAGCCTAATCCTCACTTTAATTGAAAATGCCATATATATATTTGAAAAAATAAATTGGCCAACATTAAACTGTATCTGTGGGTCTTATAGTGACAGCGTAAATGTTTTTTCTGCTTTCATTGTTCAGCAGTTCAGTGAGCAAACTGTCTTTTTAAGTTAGCTGACCTTAAGATTTATTGATACTTCAATTTGCCTTCGGTTTCTACCCCGGATAAAACAATTTAATATTTTTCAACAACGAGATGGAGCGAAAAGAAAAGAGAGAGAGAGAGAGAGAGAGAGAGAGAGAGAGAGAGAGAGAGAGAGAGAGAGAGAGAGAGAGAGAGAGAGAGAGAGAGAGAGAGAAAGAGAGAGAGAAAGAGAGAGAAAAAGAAAGAGAGAATGAGAAAGAGAAAGAGAGAAAGAGCAAGAGAGAGAATGAGAGAGAATGAGAAAGAGAAAAAGAGAGACAGAGAAAGAAATAGAGAGAGAGACAGAGAGACAGAAAGAGAGAGAAAGAGAGACAATGAGAAAGAAAAAGAGAGAGAGAGAATGAGAAATAGAAAAAGTGAGATAGATAAAGAAAGAGAGACAGACAGACAGAAAGAGAGAGAAATAAAGAGAGAGATAAAGAGAGAGAGAGTGAGTGAAAGAGAGAGAGTGGGAGAGAAAGAGAGAGAGATAGAGAGAGAAAAAGAGAGACAGAGAGACAGAGAGAGAAAAGAGAGAGAGACAGAGAGAGAGAGAGAGAGAGAGAGAGAGAAAGAGAGACAGAGAGAGAAAAGAGAGAGAGAGACAGAGAGAGAGAGAGAGAATGAAAGGGAGCTAAAAGTGCACCAAATAGAAATCTCCGAAAAAGGTAGGAGAATTAAATTGTCTGAAATTCAAGATAATTGCAGTATCGTATCTGTTGTCTTCTAACATAATGGCGCATTAAGATTATTACCGATATCATTAATTTTAAAATGCTATGCTTAAAAGTTTAATCAATGTCGACAGCAAACCTATTTCTTCTCATGATTTTTTTATGCTTTTTTCTCTTAGTAAAGAACAAAACGGTCTTGTTTCAACCGTATAAGAGTCGAGATTCAGTTAAGTGAAGTCCGTGTTCCTTATTATACGTTTCAAATTTTGCGCGGATCGATAGTGTAGATACTGTACCAATCTAGTGTTCCTTACACTAGTTTTCCATTTTCTATAACACCGAAGTTCAGTCCATAGTGCCTAAACAGTGCTAATCTAGTGTTAACAATCGGGCATAATTATACTGATTCAATCTAATGTTACTTACACTAATTTTACATTGTTCTATAACACCGAAGTTCAGTCCATAGTGCCTAAACCGTGCTAATCTAGCGTTAACAATCGGGCATATACTGACTCCATCTAGTGTTACTTACACTACTGTTCCGTTGTTCTATGACACCGAAGTTTAGTCCGCACTGCCTAAACCGTTCTTACCTAGTGTCAACAATCGGGCGTGTACTGATTCAATCTAGTGTTACTCTACTTTTCCGTTGTTCTATAACACCGAAGTTTAGTCCGTACTGCCTAATCCGTTCTTACCCAGTGTCAACAATCGGGCGTGTACTGATTCAATCTAGTGTTACTTATACTAGTTTTACATCGTTCTATAACACCGAAGTTTAGTCCGTACTGCCTAAACCTTGCCAGTCTAGTGTTAACAATCAGTTATAACTATACGTATTCAATCTAGTGTTACTTATACTAGGTACGAGACTAGTATCCTGTGTACTATAGCACTCTTGTACAATCAGAAGTGTTTTTATTTATAATTACGTTTTATTACAAAATCGTGCTATACTGACGAAGCTTTCAAAGTGAAATGTTTAAATATTGAATTGATAATAATTTTGTTTCTTTTTGTCCCGTAATTATAAAGTTGTGTGCCTTTTTCCTTTTAGACCATGTATAATACTATTAATAGACACACACGCGTCCTTTTGAACACTTTTTAATTACCAAGTTATCCTCCTAGCGTGGTATTTTTGCATTCTATTTGGGTTAAGTGTTTTTATTGTATCAATCTAGTTTCATTTACACTAACTATACAGTATTCTTTAACACTTTTGCTCATTCAAGGAGTGCCTAAGTTGTATCTATTTAGTGCAAAAATAAAGCCCCATATTGCATAAATCTAGAGCACTAGTGCTGCCTACATATGATTGTCCCAATCTGATGAATGAAAGCCTCTTGTACCGTATCTATCTAGGAAAAACGACAAGACATGATGTAGCTTATAACTTTAACATTCAGTTTTGACACGGGTGTGTCATATTCACTTTCTCAAAATATTTACACATTCAGGGTTTTTTCCCCGTGTGCCACTGTCAATTTAATCCCGGAAATACATTCTGTTTACCAAAAAAAGCTTAAACTTGTAAAAGGTCTTCCCTCCTTTCTAAAAGTGTTCGGCTTTTTTTTTTTTTTTAGTTCTGAAAGAACTATTTACCGGTGGGCAGTTAGTGTAGTTATCAAATCCAGCAGAGCAGTATTTCTAACGAATCATAGAGTCACCTCTAGACAAGCCTCAGGACATTTCTGCACGAAAAGTTTATGTGGAAGATTCTGTTGTATATCTTTGTTGAAAAGTTTTTCATAGGTGTATGCATCTTTACCTCTTCCTCTCTGACAGTTAGAGGAGATCATTGTAACTTTACAGGTAAAGCCCCAGAGATCCTAGTACAATCGACCACTTAGCTTTACTTTTCCACTGGAGACGAGCCTTTAGAACGTACTGGCTTTGAGCATCTACCCCGCTGAGCTTTACGCGGGGATGACACTTGTTTATCATGCTAAACATTCGCAAAACTACGGAACATTCTGGAAATTGATCTCCAGTGTAAGCAGGTGGGGTACCGAAAGGTTCTAAACACAATGCAAAGCAGAAATCTGGTTACTTCCGTCAGGATCATGAGCTGAGGATGGATGAAAGTATAACACAGAACAGGTGGCCTCGGGCGATTCAGAGTTGGGATAATCGAAACTATGAAAATTAAAACAAGAAAGTAGGAGGCGGCGGTGAAAGAGAATAGAAAACAAGAACAAGAACAAGAACAGAGATGCAATAGCAGAAAAAAAAGATGAAGTTGGAAAGATTCAAATGAGACAAAATATTTACTCCAATGATTTTGGCACAATTTAGGCCAACCCCGATATACCTAGAAACAATGCTGGAGAACAAGTTATGACAGCACTGCAGTGTATAGACACCTGCAACCAAGGTAAAAAAAATTTTAAACTGAAAAACACGATCCCCCAGCCCCCCCCCCTCCCCCCTTCCCTTAAAAAGATAATAATAATGATGATGATGACGATAATGATGATAATAATAGTAACAACAACAACAACGATAACGACACCAAAACATTTGAAAATGAGAATAAAAGCACTGAAGAATATGGAAGAATGCAAAAAAAAAAGGCAAAGAAGAAGAAGAAGAAGAAGAAGAAGAAGAAGAAGAAGAAGAAGAAGAAGAAGAAGAAGAAGAAGAAGAAGAAGAAGAAGAAGAAGAAGAAGAAGAAGAAGAAGAAGAACAAGAAGAAGAACAAGAAGAAGAACAAGAAGAAGAAGAAGAACAAGAACAAGAACAAGAAGAAGAAGAAGAAGAAGAAGAAGAAGAAGAAGAAGAAGAAGAAGAAGAAGAAGAAGAAGAAGAAGAAGAAGAAGAAGAAGAAGAAGAGGCAAATCTTTATCAGATAAGTCACAGATGGTTCATCTTTTCTCCCCTTACTAAAGTCGTTTCTGAGTTTAACAAAATCTAACGGAGCCTAGCAAGACATTTACAACCCTGTGGTACGATTCAACCCATTTGAGAAGACATTTAGCCTCACCTTAAGTCACTCAACATGACCCGGCATCAGATCATGTGTTGAGCGCTTGAGAGGATGGAGTTTCGGCACTCAAATGTCAGCCCATGGGTGTAACTGTCTGGCTAGGATTTGACCCGCGACCGCTGGCTCCGACTTGCCAGTAAGATAGAGATCTTGTCTAGAAACTTGGCGACTTGCGGGCAGCATGAAGATTTCTCTTCAACGCCACCGAAATGGCCGCTTTATTTAGACAACTTTATGCGTTTACAAACCAGACTTTGCTTAAACGAGTTGCTTGAAAGACAGTTGGTGCTCCGGTCCTCTTTATTTACTGTAGCTTATCTGTAGTGCTTCAATTACAGTTAAAACGTGTTGGTTTGGCTTTAGTCTCGATAATTATAACCTTTTAATCCGGTGTGCAGCTTTGAAGGAAAAGGTGGAGTTAGTAAGGATGTTACAGTAACTCTCATAATGGGAAATGCATGCTTGGCTGTGGGGTAGGTTTGGAATAATTTTTTTACTTTGGGTCATAGTTAGATCTATAACTGTATAAATTCCTCTCTCACCACCCCTTCCCCCAACACACACCTTCTCTCTCTCTCTCTCTCTCTCTCTCTCTCTCTCTCTCTCTCTCTCTCTCTCTCTCTCTCTCTCTCTCTTTTTTTTTCTTCTCTTTTTCTTGCCCTCTCTCTTCTCATTTCTTTCAATACATCTCCTCTTTCTCTCCTCTGTTTCTTCATAACAGAAACTTTCCAGGATAGATCAATGTTTTATCATGTTTTCATTGAATAGACTGACTTTTGACAGAGATACATAGAAATTCTCGAATTTTCCTTGCACGCATAATATTGCTTTTGAAGCTTTTGTTTTATTTTTTTTTTAAACAGATAGAAATATTTAATTTGCTTTCATACGAATTAAAGATCTTTTCTTGGCCGGAAAATCTAAATCGATATTATTCTTCGGAAATAATTCATTGTCTAAGCAATGATTTGTAATTTTTCCACCATTCGCAATCTGCCTTCCGTGTCTCATAAATAGTCCATATGTTCAGTTATAAACTATTAGATTCCTTCCAAATGAACAGATTATCTTTGATTTCAAGTTGTATCTTCGTTTAACTTACCCTCAATTTGTGCCACACTTTTTTTTGTTTAGACATGGGTTTTCACAAGGAACTCACTCTGGATCCTCCGCTTGACTGTTCAAACTGAGTTCCTTGAAAGTTGAACTAGTTTGTACTTCAGAACGCATGAATCAATTACATGTATACTTTGCAATCACTTTTATCTGATAGCAAAAAAATTAACTTCCAACAATTAGCGTGACTAGACAAAAAGATAAGACAGACGGGGAGAAAGGAGAAGAAAGAAAGGGGCTGGTAGACAAAGAGGGTTTATACAAACTGACAGAAATAGGGGAAAAAAGCTGTTAGATAGATCATTAGGTAGATATATAGATCATAGGGAGAAAGAGAGAGAGAGAGAGAGAGAGAGAGAGAGAGAGAGAGAGAGAGAGAGAGAGAGAGAGAGAGAGAGAGACAGAGAGACAGAGACAGAGACAGAGAGAGAGAGAGAGAGAGAGAGACAGAGAGAGACAGAGAGAGACAGAGACAGAGAGAGAGAGACAGAGAGAGAGAGAGAGAGAGACAGAGAGAGAGAGAGAGAGAGAGAGAGAGAGAGAACAAAGGTCGTATGTACCTGAGAAAACGCTACACAACATAACTTGGCTTGGTAAACGCAGAGACATTCTACAACTTTTTGACGCTCCAGCTTGACCCAAGACCCATATTTTATGTCTGTCTTGCCTTGTGCGGTTCAGATGATGTACGATACCCACAACAAATCAAACAGTCATTCGTGACGTTTCCAATAATTGTTCCTACCTGAAGAATCTTAGAGAGCACGCAGTAGAAGTTGCGTTAAGTCGTGTTGACAACTAAGAGTGCCGAACACTGGGGTTTTCAGACGGTTCAAATTTCCATCATCTTCGGACACCCATCCCTTACGCCTCCAGTTTTCTCAACAACGGATAGGAGCATTTTCCCCCTTTCCCATTCCATCTTACTGGTGTGGATGGAAGAAAGTAAGAGACGGAGAAGGTTTTAACGTTTACTCTCGGTAGGTACTCTTGGCAACCAAACGATGGTCTGAGTTACACTGAGGATATACCCGGTAATGGGTCTCAAGACAAGCACCCCTTTACTGCGATTCATTGCCGTACCTCTAAGGTTAAGCACCACAATATACCAGGCCCATAGTTAAATTATCGCCCTTGTTTCCAACGGGGTCGATTATGGGTTTTTTTACACGCGAGGTCAAGGCCGTGGACAGAATTGTAGCCACCACGTCGGTCGAGCTGGGCGTCCTAGAGTGTAGGTCTCACACGGCAACCACAGCAAACAAATTCAGATAGTCATGACCAGTGTGAGCTATGCTGTCAGCGATATGGAATGAGGTTTTAGAAAGTTTATATTTCATATCGAGATAATTATGCTGTGCTCTTGTTCAACAACTAGAAGCCTTCAGCAAAGAGAGAGAGAGAGAGAGAGAGAGAGAGAGAGAGAGAGAGAGAGAGAGAGAGAGAGAGAGAGAGAGAGAGAGAGAGAGAGAGAGAGAGAGAGAGAGAGAGAGAGAGAAGAAAGACACAGCGAAAGAGTGCGTAAACTAAAAAAAAAAAGACAACTCCCAATCTTAGAAAGATGTTAACGAGAAACACTAACAAGCAAAGGTAAAAACACCGAAAACAAATCCCACACGCAAGCAACCCAGTAACCTCAGGTAGATCGGGCTGACTGAGGAGCAGAACTCAACCCACATGCAGATTCCTGGCATAAATGACAGACAATCCATGGAGACTCGCGTTTGCATTCTTCCCTCCATGTCGGTCCAGCCTCACAGCTCCAACCCACACCAGCGCGAGGCACAGCGCGGGGCAGAGCGCAGAGGGCAGACAACAGCTATTAGTGCTGCTCTATCCATCACATCGCACGACTGAGATAGGACCAGAACGCCCTTGTTGCACCAGTTACACCAGTCTGGTCATCTACACCACACACTTCATTTTCCTAGCCTTTTGTTAGGCAGGTTGAGTTGAATGGTCTTAGAATTAAGATAAAGGTCGTCTACAAGGAACAATGAAGCTTCGTTCTCTCAGAATCACCTTCAGTGAGACGTCATACAGTGTGATTCATGTAACTAGTCGCTAAGATCTACTGTGACCTGAGATTTTGATCTTCCTAGCTTTTTGTTAGGCAGGTTAAGATGAATGGTCTTAGAATTAAGATAAAGGTCTGTCTACATGGAACAATGAAGCTTTCTTCTCTCAGAATCACCTTCAGTGAGACGTCATACAGTGTGATCCCTCTATCAAGTCGCTAAGACCCACTGTGACCATCTGGAGCTCATTAGGGTGGATTAGATAACGCACATGCATCGCGACTGCGCCTGTCTGTCTCTGTGCCGTCTCTATACATTTATTGCCCCCCATATCTCCGGTTGATTTGTCTTTAATTAAGTCTGTAATGTCAGCGGTACTTACAACACTTGCACGAGTTTGGCCTTGTAATCTCTGGAGTCCCTGGTACTAGTCTCGCGAGAGATGGTCGTAACTATGGAGACGATAACGATTAAAAGATTTCGCTAAGCAAAGATAAATCTTGTTCAATCTCCTTTAGAAGCAAAGGAGACTTACACTAAAGAAAATAAAACTATAAAAGCTTGATTTTAAGGTAAAATAACAAAAATCATAAAATGTGTATTAGTTCTGCTTGGGCTTTTGATTGTTGAACGGGACGCATGACTAAATCGCATTTTCTATGTTTTTGTGACGATGCCATTAAGGCGAAAGTTGTCCTATGTCAAATACAATTGTGACTTAGTTCATTGTCCTTGAGTTTAAGTTGGTGACTGTTTTATATTTTTTTACGTAAAAAAAAGAATTTTGATCTTCTAGTCAAGCTCTCGTGCAACGAGACACCATTTCAACACAGGCTTATCAGATCCGACAAGTCTGTAGACCGTGCGGAAAAAGCTTATGGGGTGATGGGATAAAACTAATCTAATCAATCAAAGAGTGAGTAACACCAGGTGATCAAGTTGCTCACGTAGAATGAGAGGCGAAATTAATCCCTTTGTCTTTGATAGAAGTCACCGCAATTTGCATGGTTGCCTACTCGCGAGTTGCTGGTAACATGAAGTCGGACGTCCGTATAAAATGTTTCTAGAACAATATCGGCTCTGATGTGTTCCTTGGCGTGTTTGGTTTATTTTTCCTACTGCAAATGCGCCCTAACTATTCGAAATTTCTTGACTGGAAAATAATTATTTATGGATTTATCATCTCTTGTCAGCAAGCATTGTTGAAAAAAAAAACAGTTGAACAGATTCAAATCTGGTCAGGCTTTTCCGTTACTGATGAAGAAATTTATTTTGTACAGTTTAGTGGATAAACAATTTTATTTCATATAATCTTAAATATGCTTTGTTTTATAAATATACCAAACTTTAATTCAAAGAAAAAAATCCCGCAAATTGTGCATAAGAGTTAAGAAAAACAAGCCCAGTGTTTCTGCTATGTGCTATGTGCTATACTTATATCATGAGGTTTTAGAGATTTAGCATGGAATTCTCCCAGAGAGAATCAATGCATTATTGAACGAAGATGGCTGTGTTATGAGGATATATTATGGACATGTACAGTTATTGTTTCGAGTTTTTTACCTTTATGATTTTGTTTCAAACTTGGTTTGTTTTAATAGGTTCAGTTAATGTTTCGAGTTTTTTACCTTTATGATTTTGTTTCAAACTTGGTTTGTTTTAATAGGTTCAGTTAATGTTTCGAGTTTTTTTACCTTTATGATTTTGTTTCAAACTTGGTTTGTTTTAATATGTCCAGTTACTGTTTCGAGTTTTTTACCTTTATGATTTTGTTTCAAGTTTGGTTTCTTTTTCTTTTCGGTTCAAAAAAATTTCAAATAAAAGTGTGGATAACAGCACAGACAAAATTAGTTTAAAAAAAAATATAAAAAAAACAGTCCAATCAAATACATACACCTGAAATACAACAAAAAAATAACTATTTAGTGCTTGTGGCAAAGCATGTGGAATTCTCTTAAAGAGATTATTTGAAAAGTGGACAACAAAGAAATTTAATATAACTGTCTAATGAGAAGGATATACAAAAGAGAGCTCATAAACAACATTTGAAGATGAACCTTTTTCGGCCATTTGATGAGGAGAGAGAGAGAGATAGATAGATAGATAGATAGGTAGATAGATAGATAGATAGTATAGATAGAGAGAGATAGATAGATAGGTAGATAGATAGAGAGAAAGAGAGAGAGAGAGAAGAGAGAGAGAGAGAAGAGAGAGAGAGAGAGAGAGAGAGAGAGAGAGAGAGAGAGAGAGAGAGAGAGAGAGAGAGAGAGAGAGAGAGAGAGAGAGAGAGAGAGAGAGAGAGAGAGAGAGAGAGAGAGAGAGAGAGAGAGAGAGAGAGAGAGAGAGAGAGAGAGAGAGAGAGAGAGAGAGAGAGAGAGAGAGAGAGAGAGAGAGAGAGAGAAAGACTATTTGAATCAGTTACACGGCAAGCATGATGAACGGGAAACTGAACAAAAGCAGGTGCGATGATTAGACCAATATTGTCAACGTGGCATTACTGAGGAAGACTGACAGAATGATGCGCTGAAAGCAATGACGCATCAAGAAGCTTGGAAGGAAATGATCACACTTAAAGATAAAGGTAATAAAACAGGCTTAACGTTTTCCTTTCCATTTGCGCCATTCAAAATTTGTTAGCCACATTGTGGAAGCAGAAATTTCCCGCTACCGTTATCATCGACGAAATCATAATTTGAACAGCGCAAGTTTTACATCGTCATTTAATGCTTTCCAACTTGAGCCATTCACACAAGTTTTCCCTGGCCTTGCCAAATTATTTCCGTCGCCGTGGGGTCATAATCTTCAACAAATCCGGCCTATCAAAAAAACTTCCAGCTGCGCATTCTGAGAATTGCTCGGTGATTTGCTCGACTGGTTTTTGCTCCTACTGGCGAAACTGTTTGCGCATCTGGCAAGCCAAGCCTGTCCAGGGCGCACTGCTCTTTTGTCTACTCACCCAGTTACTTCCGTACCGTACTCCACGCAACACTTTAGCGCACTTAGATCTAAATCTGGCATTGCAAAACACGGGTGAACACAATAAATTGTGTGGAGTTTCCATGTTGACGTTTCGATGATTCTAAATCGTGGGTTCTTTATAAGGAGCCTGTTTCGTATTTTCAGTAACTTTCTTTCACATTCTCCCCTTTTTTGTATGTATGTATTTCAATGGGTTTTTTTTGTTGTTTTTTTATTAGTCTATCCTCCACCTCCACTTCCACAGTCCATGTCTCTTCTCTTGTCTTTCCCCCTCCTTCTATTCTCATCATTGTTCGCACATCTGTCTACCTCTTGCACGTCCTCTCTCTGTCTTTATCTCTCACTTTTTTACCAATTACTCTCTCTGTCTTTATCTCTCACTCTTTTACCAGTTACTCTCTCCGTTTTCATCATTCTTCCACTTCCCGCTTGTCTCCCTCCCTCTTCCTCCCGTTTTTTTCCTCTCTCCTTCTCCCTCTCTCTGTCTATCTCGCTTTCTCTCTCTTCTTCTCCTCTCTCTCTCTCTCTCTCTCTCTCTCTCTTCCTCCACATCCTTCTGATGAACTATTTCAGATCATAGTAATTGTTAATAATACATTTTATAGGCACATATATTAAAGACATTAATTTGTGAATTTGCAAACTTTAGAAAATGATTTTAACAAGTAGTTAGTTCATATATGGTTGGAGTACCGTGCAAGCTCTTGTTCACAAGGCCAAGACATTTTAAGAATAAAATATAAAAAGAGAAAAATTCGCTGCTCACGATTGTTCTCCATAGGAGTTCCTGAATAAAGCCTCACCTTGCCCTAACTTTTGGTTGCGGGTCACGGTAAATCAGAAGTCTTCATAGCGAACTTTACTCTCTCAATCCTATTGTGTTGCCATACCGCAACCAGTATATTGATTTGTAATCTGCTACTAGGGGCTCTTGTCGTTCTGAGGTTAAAAGTTTATTTTACCTTATGGACTCGCTCCCATCTAACTGGCATCGTAGTATGCCAGTAGGACATCGAAATGACACTGCAAAGTCCCCGGTTCAAATCTTGGCGAAGGTAACTTGGTCAAGGAGTGGCATCTCAAATACCCGGCCCTTGGTGAAATTGAACGACAATGTAGTAGGCCTTTGATTCTGGGGCTAAAATAAGCAATTGGATCATTTGCAGGCCCTAAAAACTAAGCGAGATATCTAAGAAAGAGTGACATAATAAAAAAGAAGAAAAAAAACCATTGGTTATAGCAAAAATTGATTCACACTGTATCGAAGTGGAATTAAAATGTAAAGTTTTCAGTCTTTAAAACTTAGGAAGTCTATTTTTGTTAACCCCTTTTATAATCATTCTACTTAACTATTATTTGAGAAAGTGAGACATAAAGGGAGTGTTTGTTTGAAAAAGAGAGAGAGAGAGAGAGAGAGAGAGAGAGAGAGAGAGAGAGAGAGAGAGAGAGAGAGAGAGAGAGAGAGAGAGAGAGAGAGAGAGAGAGAGAGAGAGACAGAGACAGACAGACAGACAGACAGACAGACAGACAGACAGACAGACAGACAGAGAGTACAGACTAAAAGCAATAAAGAAAGAGGCAGAAAAAGAGAAATAATGACAGACAGAGATAAAAAGAGAGGAAGCTAGAGGGTGAGAGCAATAGACATAAAGGGAGAGAAAGACTGGCAGACAGACCTAGACAGACACAGTCAAATACTGATGGAAGAACAAATCGTGAGACAGAGAAAGAAGGAGATGATATCTAACACATTTTAAACGTCCCCGAAATCTCTGGTAGACCTTTATAATCAAGTGAAAAAAGCCACGTTTTAAGGAGACATAAGATAAAGGTACAGACAAGACAAGATTGCCCTTGTCCCAGATTGATAGTTTAAAAATAATCTAGTGGAACAGCTTGAAAGGGAGAAAGAGTGCGAAAGAAAGCTGAGAATACAACAGAAAACCGTGTAAAGATGTATCAAGAACGGCCTTAAGTCTCTTTAAGGGAACAGTTGCGGTGGGTGTACGGAGGGGATTGTGGGGAGGAATAGAAAAAACAAGGATGGGGATAAAATGATTAACTGTGATACCAGCCACCCCAGGTCTAGATGTTGATATGAATCTGGGTTACACCTTCGTGCATGCTGCTTCCTTCAGGGTGGGTAGGATTATCGCTAAGAGCATGCCATGAAGTACTCACTTTCAACAGGAGATAAATGAAAAGACTGTCCTGGCCCAGGCGTGAAATACAAAACTATTGTGAACTGTGAAAAGCTTGTGCTGAGTGGAAATTCTCTGATTATCTCAGAATTCAGTTTGTTCTTTCATTTGTCTTTGTTTATTTCTTTCTCGCCCTTTTCAAACCTGTGTTTGAAGCAGAGGTACCTCACATCCTGAAAGAAAAATACAACAAATCTCAGATTTACTTTCTTGCGTGCTTTAAAATTTACAACAGATCTAAGATTTCTTAAAATTCTTGTAGCAAACTGGCTACCCATAAGTGTTGTACAGGGACGGGGGGAAGAATTATTTAAAAAAATAGATAAATAAATAAGAGTACATTTTATTTCCCTCTTGAGGTCAAATTATGCCCCATGACCAACATAAAGAGCGAAAAGCAGTAAAGCTCATTATCTTAAACCTTTACCAACACAGATTGACTTGGGTTACAAAGCACATTCCAATCGTATATGATCAGATTCATCCTGACTGGCTCTAATGTGGCAATCATCACTTCGCAATTTTTGTTCTTTTTTTTTTACATATTTCTTTTTCTCAGTTTTGCTCAAATAATAATCATCACTTCTTGGGCCGCAAAATTTGAAACTCTCGTGTCCTTGCAGTTGAGGCATTTTCCACATAAATACACAAAGGATTACTCGAGCCCATTTTTTTTAAGGTCAAAAACAATTATGAAAGTAAAAAAAAGAAATAAATAAAAAATGAGAAGGATATGACAGTAGCTCTGTTAAGGTCACGTCCAGTCTGCCGATGTGGACAGCTTGCTATGTGAACCTCCTGCTGGATATTAGCCGGCCCTAACCAACATGGAGGAGTGTGAACCTCGAGCTGGATATTAGCCGGCCCTAACCAACATGGAGGAGTGTGAACCTCGAGCTGGATATTAGCCGGCCCTAACCAACATGGAGGAGTGTGAACCTCGAGCTGGATATTAGCCGGCCCTAACCAACATGGAGGAGTGTGAACCTCGAGCTGGATATTAGCCGGCCCTAACCAACATGGAGGAGTATGAACCTCTTGCTGGATATTAGCCGGCCCTAACCAACATGGAGGAGTGTGAACCTCGTGCTGGATATTAGCCGGCCCTAACCAACATGGAGGAGTGTGAACCTCCTGCTGGATATTAGCCGGCCCTAACCAACATGGAGGAGTGTGAACCTCGAGCTGGATATTAGCCGGCCCTAACCAACATGGAGGAGTGTGAACCTCGAGCTGGATATTAGCCGGCCCTAACCAACATGGAGGAGTGTGAACCTCGAGCTGGATATTAGCCGGCCCTAACCAACATGGAGGAGTGTGAACCTCTTGCTGGATATTAGCCGGCCCTAACCAACATGGAGGAGTGTGAACCTCTTGCTGGATATTAGCCGGCCCTAACCAACATGGAGGAGTGTGAACCTCTTGCTGGATATTAGCCGGCCCTAACCAACATGGAGGAGTGTGAACCTCTTGCTGGATATTAGCCGGCCCTAACCAACATGGAGGAGTGTGAACCTCTTGCTGGATATTAGCCGGCCCTAACCAACATGGAGGAGTGTGAACCTCTTGCTGGATATTAGCCGGCCCTAACCAACATGGAGGAGTGTGAACCTCTTGCTGGATATTAGCCGGCCCTAACCAACATGGAGGAGTGTGAACCTCTTGCTGGATATTAGCCGGCCCTAACCAACATGGAGGAGTGTGAACCTCTTGCTGGATATTAGCCGGCCCTAACCAACATGGAGGAGTGTGAACCTCTTGCTGGATATTAGCCGGCCCTAACCAACATGGAGGAGTGTGAACCTCTTGCTGGATATTAGCCGGCCCTAACCAACATGGAGGAGTGTGAACCTCCTGCTGGATATTAGCCGGCCCTAACCAACATGGAGGAGTGTGAACCTCCTGCTGGATATTAGCCGGCCCTAACCAACATGGAGGAGTGTGAACCTCTTGCTGGATATTAGCCGGCCATAACCAACATGGAGGAGTGTGAACCTCGAGCTGGATATTAGCCGGCCCTAACCAACATGGAGGAGTGTGAACCTCGAGCTGGCTAGCCTAGCCGGCCATAACCAACATGGAGGAGTATGAACCTCTTGCTGGATATTAGCCGGCCCTAACCAACATGGAGGAGTGTGAACCTCTTGCTGGATATTAGCCGGCCCTAACCAACATGGAGGAGTGTGAACCTCTTGCTGGATATTAGCCGGCCCTAACCAACATGGAGGAGTGTGAACCTCTTGCTGGATATTAGCCGGCCCTAACCAACATGGAGGAGTGTGAACCTCTTGCTGGATATTAGCCGGCCCTAACCAACATGGAGGAGTGTGAACCTCTTGCTGGATATTAGCCGGCCCTAACCAACATGGAGGAGTGTGAACCTCTTGCTGGATATTAGCCGGCCCTAACCAACATGGAGGAGTGTGAACCTCCTGCTGGATATTAGCCGGCCCTAACCAACATGGAGGAATGTATACCGCAGCATGGCCGACCAGCCCGGCTCGTCATCTTGCCATTCCGAGAGAAAAAGAGTATTGATGTAATCACTCATAAAATAGGTTATTATTTTAGTTGAATAAAACACACTTAATTTTACAAAATGCAAATCGAAAGAAAGAGATAATAAATTCATAGAACGGTCGGTTAAGTATTAAATAAAATAACATTTTGTCCTCCGTACTGTATGAACTTTTAAATTCACAACCCGTTTATAACTGGCGTTCCCTGATGCCATAAAGTATTAACTTCCAGCGGGTTTCATTTTTCAAACTATAAAACTGGGCTGTAAAAGGTCGCCGCGGGGGGTCAACCTTTCGTCACTCGCACTTATACTTGACGTCGCTAGATTAGACGTTTAGGTAAAACTTAGGAGACAAGAAACAAAGTGGATATTTTAAATATTGTATATGAAAAGTGACCGATGCTGTTTTAGTGTCCCTCTGAAGCAGAAGACCAGAGCGTAAATATTGAGATATTATTGGCAGGAGTTCAGCTTTAAAAATCTTTTAAAGCGTTGGTTTATTCTTTCACTTTCAAAACAGCGTAAGAAACAGGGGACCTGTGTTTGTGATAAAATGTTTGTATTTGTTCTCTCTTTCTCTCTCTCTCTTTCTCTCTCTCTCTCTCTATCTATCTATCTATCTATCTATCTATCTTGTTGAGCACTTAAGAGGAAACATGATAACAGATCTAGACCTAAACCTAAGCCGAAATCCCGAGCAAATAAATCTCTGATACTTTCCAAAAATATACCAACATGCAGTGGAAAGCAATATATTAAATCGTTAATAAACAGAACAAAACAATTCGTCAAAAACGTCCGATGGAAGGCTTTCTTCTTTCTCAATCCTGGCTTGGACATAAGGAACAAAGAAACGTACGGCTTCAACCCAACAAGACCATCCTCTTTCATCCCAGAACTGAAGGAATTTGAAGATGGACTAACGTCAATAATCGAGAAGATCAATTTAGGAAAGTTAACAACACTTTTCAGCAAAAGCTAAGAAAATTATCAATTATTCCAACTTATTTTCAAACTATATCTATCTATCTATCTATCTATCTATCTATCTACCAATGTATATATGAATGTATATATGTATGTATGTGTGTGTGTATGTACGTGACTATCTACAAATCTTCTCTTTTTCCCTTTCTGTCTACCCGCCTATCTAATTATCTATCTATCTATCTATCTATCTATCTATACATCCTCTTGGTCTATCTGTAACTTATACAATCTCTCTGTTCTTGAGCTTGATGTCTCCCCCCCCCCTCTCTCTCTCTCTCTCTCTCTCTCTCTCTCTCTCTCTCTCAATGCGGTTTTCTATCCTGCTCTGTCCTTTTTCTCTAAATATTTCTCTTCCTTTTCAATATATCGCCTCCTTCCTTATCCCCACAAGCAGGCCCCAATCTACTTGTGCAAACAGCTAGGATGGCTCTCTTGTTACTATGCAATTAACTTTTTCTTTAGAACCTGCTTGAATCCCTCTTTGATCTGGAAGAATAACAAGTGTGCTTAAATTTTCCTCTAGTCTTGGAATGAAAGAACATTTGCATTATCCTTGCAGGTCCGGTATTCATATTTCTAAATTGCTCTCGTACCAAGTTTCTGAGATCAAAATATAAAATATATGCTTATCATGACGTCCTCTTGTCGAAACATTAGATCTTACCTGGTGACTCAGACAAGCACATTGGCTCTTTATGACGAGCATGGCTTTCTCCCTAACCAGCATCAAGAGGAGAGGATTAGAACGTTTCTCTGAACCCCCCAGCATGTTGCTCTATATCTACCGCAGAGGCCTGTGTTTAACTCCGGCTAACTCTCGGAAACAACGCTGTCCTCACATACCCTGTATTGGTCCCCTAGATCAAAGGCTTTAGTCCCACCTGAATCCCAACACGCCGCGAAATACGCAATGTCGCTTTCTATTCAGCAAAAAAACTGTCTTTGATGATCGTTGGAGTTGCTTCTAGATTTACAAATAACTGGAAAAAAGAAGAAAGTTTCTTCTGCTAGTCTGCTGGGTTCAGATTTCTTCAGTTTTCTGTAAAGTGTAAGCCCCAGACACACCTCACCAGTTCATGCCACCCCTCATCATTATGAAAATTGTTGAAAGAGAAACCCAACCTTAAAATTGCATGTCGCTATGCTCTAATATTTACTCCTTCTCCTGATATCTGAGATGCTTGTGCACTTTCTGCACTTAAGTAGTAAAATAGCACAAAAGGTAAATTCTCTCTCTCTCTCTCTCTCTCTCTCTCTCTCTCTCTCTCTCTCTCTCTCTCTCTCTCTCTGTGTGTCTGTACCTCTCTCTCTCTCTGTCTCTCTCTCTTTCCCTCTCTTTCTCTCTCTTTTTCTCTCTCTCCCTCTTTCTCTCTCTCTTTCTCTCTGTCTCTCTCTCTCTCTCTCTCTCTCTCTCTCTCTTTCTCTCTCTTGTTTTATTTCTGCAGATTTATCTATCTGTCTATTTATTTGTCTGTCTCGCTGTACCTCCACTCTCTCTCTTTCTCTCTCTCTATCTATCTATCTGTTTTATAAATTATGTAATTAGTAGCGGATTAAATTTTAATCTGTTTGATTGTTCTTTTGTTTGAATGACGCTACATTTGAAATATTACAGCTGTTCCTATATTTATTCAATTTTTTTTTGTTTGCTCCTCACAGCCAAACAAAAAAGGCTTCCGCTTATTTAATTACCACTATAAAATATAGTCACTACAAACCTGTCTAGCTGTTTCATTTATGTGAATCTGTGTCTCATAATGCTTCCCTCTGTCGATGGCTCTGAATCGCCAAAACTTTTTAAAAATCTCTCTCTCTCTCTCTCTCTCTCTCTCTCTCTCTCTCTCTCTCTCTCTCTCTCTCTCTCTCTCTCTCTCTATCTATCTATCAATCTATCTATCTATCTATCTCTTTCTCTCGTTCACCTTTTATCCATTCTCGTATCTCGACCTTTCTATCTCCTCTCTCTCTCTCTCTCTCTCTCTCTCTCTCTCTCTCTCTCAGCCTGTCCATATTTCTTCCTTCGTTTCTCACCGCGTTTCTCTCTCTATCTCGTATCCTATAGGTCCCCTCCGCCCTCCAATCCTGCTAGCTCACTTGATTTTTTTTCAGCATTCTAATTTTTTCCTATGAGGAAAATACCTAAAATCGAGGAATACTCTGTGCCTCGAAAAGGAAACCAACAAGTTTATTTGGCCTTCCCAGTGTGACTATAGGTTAAATCTCAAATCTGTCAAAAGGTGAATATTTCAACGACGGCGGAGTTATTTCCATAACAAAGTTGATGTGACATTAGATTGTTGCAGGAAAAGGACGCTAAAATAAGGCGTAGCTTGTGAGAGGGGAGAGAAACAGAGAGATAAAGAAAGAGAGAGAGAGAGAGAAAGAGAGAGAGAGAAAAAGAGAGAGAGAGAGAGAGAGAGAGAGAGAGAGAGAGAGAGAGAGAGAGAGAGAGAGAGAGAGAGAGAGAGAGAGAGAGAGAGAGAGAGAGAAAACATTGAAGCAAATATTGTTTATATCTTTGCTCAAGGGAAACCATTAATAAACACATCTCGATGTACAAGAGGCGGCCAGGATTTGCCTTCGCACCGACTTCCACTCGCCCATCAATATTTAGAAATCTGACCCGCCCTCGGAAAACTTGACATGTATACTAGAAACAAAAGTTTTTTCCTTAAACACGGCATAGTTATTTGCTTTGTCTATTCTCCACCCCCGATATTTTTTACGGAGCCTAGAGCCGGACCGCGAAGCAAAGCATAATGTTAAGAAAAGAAATAAAGTGAAGCAAACCGGCGTGCTGGTCTAATTGTAGACACTCCGCTCTTGGATCTTGAGGTGCGAGGCTCTATACCTGGCAGTAAGAGGTTTTGAAAGGATGCTAGTTACGCTCTTACCAATTATTGCTGCTCTTTTCAGTGAGTTCAGAGCGTCTTATGGAAGGTAAAAATCTTTCATGGAATCTTTGACAACCTCTCTGGAGGAAGTTCTTAAGTGTAAGAAATCATACCCACATTTTTATTACTGCAAGGTACTTTATATACTGACCACTTTCCATTTTCTTTCACCTCCCTAACGTTTTGTTTATTGTTTTGTCTATTTGTAGTTTCTTGTAGTGTCACTATTGCTTGCCCGTCTTTCCCCCTCAAATTTTCCTTTTTTTTTTTCTCAGACCGTTTTTCTAGCTTCTCTGTTACCACTTTTTTTTTAAAATATTTCTTCTTGAACTTTAATTTCCTGTATTGATTTACTTTAGGAGAACCTTCGGATTGTAATAAACAACCAATATTATACCCGTAATACATTAATAGGGTGCACATTTGCTTCTCAAATGGAATAACAAGAAATGAAAAAATAATAATTAAATTAAATGTTATCCATAGTATGTTAAGGAGAATATTGAGGAAGATTTAAGAATAAATCTTAGTGTTCGAATTAATGAAAAAAATTTCAGAGATCTCAATACTTTCAATCTATAACAAAGCAACATTGCTGAATACTGATCACACAGTTATTAAACGTTCACGCCGAGTATGAATCAAGCCTGCAGGCACAAAGCTTTGTTTAACCCTAGTACTGCGCAGCCATTATATTTAAGCCTTGCCCTGACGTTAGCATATCGCAGCAGCTCAGGCGACCAAGAAAACACTGAGAATAAGCGATAAGTGAGCCTGCCTGGTTCCTGACACGCCCAACAGATGGTGGTTAACACTTACAACAGTTTAACCAACGAAAAGTCGACACGTTTTTAAAAGAAAAAGCCCAAATAAACTGAAGAAACGTCAAGATGTCAGGTTGTACAGTTCCACAAATGGACACGCACATGAGAAAACCGAGTGTGTGGGGGAATCAGCAAGAGGGAATCGAGATAGTAATGTGCCTTATTGTTTCACGTCTCCTAAGTTGTTTGACACAGTCACATTCGGACTGACATCGTCCTAAGCCACCAATCTAAAAATTGAGATGGGAACAGTTAATTTACCGAAGGAAAACTGCGGAACATTGTTAGGAATAATTATTGGAACTGAATAACTCTTTTGGTTTATATATATATTTCTTTATATATCGGTTACTTTGAAGAAAAAATGTAAGGACCAAAAAAAAATTTGCATCAAAATCTTTTATTTAACTAGTGCATCAGAGTACATAGTGGTATAAATTTTTTATTCTTTGTGGTTTGGGCCTTATGTGTGGCAAACTTTGTTCTTATTCACCATGGAACTTTTTATACCAGATGAAAGCTCTCATTTTCGGAGTTTTATCTGTTATTCTTAGCGTGACCTGGGTCAATATATATTATCTATGTCTTTACGATACATCGTGGCTTATTCCAAAATAAAATTAATAAGCCCACGATCACAGGAGGGTTATTTTTATTTTTAGTGCAGTGATACCGATCCTGATCTAAGCATTATTTTTAACCATGTAAACCAATTTTCATTTAAAATCCTAATATCGATTGAAAAAAAATGGAACATAAAGTAACTAAACAGTTCTTTGGTAGTTCGATTCTTTTTAGGGTAAGAACAAACAAGGCAGGTGCCAGTATTCAGGAAACATGGACCTATGGAAAAGAGACACCAAGACATGTCTAAATTCATATTGCTTTCAAAAGCAGCAATGCTATCAAGTAATAAATATTTTCTAACAATGATTTAGAACATAAATTATGCTCGTATCTACTTATCAAATTATATATCTACTTATTCACATAGTTTTCAACTTTTATTCAATTATAATATTCTTTTGTAATATTCTTTTAACGGACTCCATTTTGTGCTAATGAACAATAAAAGCAACGTCAGTCTGTGCTTTTCAACAGACTCGATTCCTTATTGCAGACCCTACGCCTTCATCTGCTAGCAAAAACTTAAAGCAGGGCACAGCCAAATTTTGGTTGAAATTACATTCCTTCTTGGCATGAGAATAAATAAGATTTTTATTACGCCCAAATTTCACACTGAATATATTATTTTATTTTCTGTGTTTTCTTTCTGCCGAATAAACCCCCAACCTAGAATGGTAAGGTTCGCATCGAACGCTGATTTTGTCCCAAACATACAAACTGAACAGGGAAGTGTTGTTGCAGGGACTCGTTGACCATTAGGGTCACAGGTGACACGTTGGAATATCTGACATTTATGTATACACTAGGTGTGAAGGATTCGTTACTTATCATGATTCAGCACGCAGAATAATAATAAAATTCTCAAAAAATTGGGAAAAAAAGAGATACAGATAAAAACTGGCAGGCAGGCAAACTCAATAAACAGATTCGCTTACAAAAACAATAGACGGAGAGAGAAAGTGAGAGAGAGAGGGAAGAGAGAGAGAAAGAGAGAGAGAGAGAGAGAGAGAGAGAGAGAGAGAGAGAGAGAGAGAGAGAGAGAGAGAGAGAGAGAGAGAGAGAGAGACGTGTAGAGACATATCGAATGACATTTAAAAAGGCAGTAAGACAAACAGAATGAGAGAAAGTTACACAGGTGGAATGATAAAAAAAAAGAAAGAAACTCAACTAAGAAAAAGAATAAGAAAATTAAAGGTGGGTTTCGCTTAATAATGTGCAAAAGTGAACAAAACAGTTTTTTTTTGTTTTTTTTTTTGAAACAGAGTTCAGAGTTATTATATTCAATTTCGTTGTATATTCTAGAAAGCTAAGAACTTTTTCAAGATTTACGAAATGGCTTTTTAAGCACTTTGTTGCATTAATTGTCGATGAGACCAGCTAATTGACCTGGACATATACGTTTGGGTCCATTTTCAACAATCTCTGCGTAATTAAGGAATGCTTGTGGTTAAAGCATTCAACCTGCTGTCCACAGGACTGACTTCAAGGGTTCGAAGTCTACCACCGTGGGAAGATTAGTTCAGGACCGCATCTCTTCAGCTCCGCCATGCCAGTCCCGTTGGGTCTCAAGTTTGATGTGTAAAATAGCCTGAAACCACAGTGGGGTGGATAGGCCACGTCAAACAACAAATACGAATAACTTGAACAGAAGCATCTTTGTGTAGTTTAAGTCTATAATCATCAATTTTAATTAATTAAGTCCTTATGTGTTCTATTTAATTCTCTATGATTCGATTTGTTTTGATTTAAGGGAAAAGCAGCAGCAAGCCAATTTAAGCAATTAAAAAAAAATGTTATTTCACTGGTTTGCAACTTTCTGTCATAAAGGAAAATGGGAAGTTACTTTGATTATAATGAATGCGCTCGGCTGTAAAATGATCTCATGTTTACTGCAGTTTAAACACATTCAGTCTTAGACCCATATTTTTTTCTCGCTAAATTAAATTCTTTTTTATTTGTGCTTTAGAGTCAAAAGTTGATAATAGTGACTGAAACCAAGGAAAAAGGGAATGGCTTCGTTTTTAGACAAGGGACAATTCTCTATAATTATATCACTTGAGGATTATAAAAGTGTATTTGCAGGTAAAGTAAAGAATAAATAACTTGCAACCATTTAAATATGTATTTTATCGTGTCCTTTTAAAGAACCCAATCAAGATACAGGTGCAGGGCAAACATGAAGCAATAGCTTTTTTTGACAGTTCTTGATGTAGTTATATTAAGAAAAAAAGAATGATAGAGCGCTGTAGTGCTGCACTTTGTGAACTCTTTTTCGAACTTCACAACATAATAACAACTTATGGTGAAAACAAAACAAAACAAAAACTAAAAGCTTGCGTGTCTTGTCTAACACTCAAAGTCTCAAAACAAGTAACAAGTTACAAGCAATGCAATTAGCAGCATTGGAGAGAAACCCGCTTTCAGAATTTCACCCAGGAGATAAACTTGTTACCTGCGATAAATGAAGACGCTCAAAGGGTTGAGAGAGGCGCCAACTAGTATAGTAGTTAGAACGTTACGGTCATGAACTAGCTGTCGCGAGTTAAGCTCTAACCGTCACTCATTTTGGTAAGGGACCAATGTGAGAAAACTGCAACTTCATATCCTTGATTCAACTGCCATCCAACTAGATAGGCTATATCGGCTAAATATAAAATAAATTAAAGTGTGGAATACCAGATCTAGTAATCACAAATCGATTACTTACTGCTTGTGAATTAAGCGTTTATTTTGATTTGTCAAGTCTTATTGACGCAAAAGTGTCAAATTCCTGCATAGCAATAAAGTGACTTGATAAACATTTGTTTTTAAAACTTCGGGTAAAGGAATCAATCAAAGAGCAGCCAATCTATCACATGTAATAAATCATACATGTATAAGCCAAATCTCCTGGCTGCAAGAATAAAATTTTCTTGGTTCTCAAAATGAAGTGATAAACAAAAAAGACCGTAAAAAAAACAAACCAAACTCAACACGTTTTGTCTTGTTTCGTTTTGGGTAAAAAGGGGGTTTGGGGCGCTATAAATCAGAATTGTCGACACTTCCTGTGAAAACTATATTGTAAAAAAAAATAAACGAAATGAATAATAGTTATGAAGAAAGTAAAACAGGTATACAGACGCAGACAAAGATAAGAAGGGGCGCTAGAGAAAGAGCGTTGCGACGACACGACCTGTCAGCTAAAGCAGCGCTCATTGTTTGGGGGAAAAAACTGGCTCAGAATGGAATAAAGAATTCACGGGGACCAGGTCGGGTTAGATAAGGCATGTATGTTGGTGTCAGGCCACCTAGACAGAGAAATGAGGGTAGGGGGGAAAGGAGGGAGGCGACGGGGGAGTTTGATGCAGTCGTGAGGGGAGCTGTTGAAGGTATGGAGCATCCTATTGTAGGGAGTCGGGTGAGTTACATTTCCTGAACAATTTGTTTGGTTTTCGGTGCTCACCAATGTTGCGCACGTCCGAGCGTGGCTGATTGTCTTTGTGTCGGTAACAGCGATTTGCACTGTATTATGTTTTCAATTTTGTTTTTTTGTTTGTTTGTTTTTTAGTGTTTAGGACTGGCACCTCTGAGAGAGATGGTGGCCTCTTAATAACAGTCACTTTTCTCCCTTATGCGTATCTTTTTTTATATAATTTTTTTTTTGTGTTTGGGTAATGATTTCATATTATGAAGAGCCTCGTTCATTTTATCCAAGAAACAAGAAATCGTGAGCGAGAGAGACAAAGAGATAAACAGTCAGCGGATAAGAACAAGAGGGCGATATGCATAGACCCACAGAGGCAGATACGCAGTTAGATTGATGATATAAAGGATGAGAAACTAAAACAAAGAAAAAAGCATAGACGGCGGGAAAAGGACTGAAAAAAAATTAATAGGAATAAAATTTGGCAGAGAGATCGTGAAAATAACGCAGGGTGGGTAAAAAAGTGATAGATTAAAGCAGACCAAAAAATAATCTGATAGGTAGACGAACAACAAGCGCTTCGATAGAGGCAAACCATTGGGGAAGTTAGAGAGATAGTGGGAAAACAGAGAAAGGGAGATTAAGGGTGAAGAGAAACGATTTTTAACCCGAGAAAAACGACAATGTTTCATCTACAACATTTTGAGACGTTTTCACAGGGGCTTTGTTGTCCATCTACAACTCGAACAACTTTTAATAACCTTAAGTAGATACAGCTAGAGGTGGTTATACTCTTACAAAGTGCGTTAACTCCAGCAACAGTGAAACTGGGCAAAAAAAAATTCTTCACGGTTTTATCATTGAAACCTCACAGATGTCATAGTTTGCAAATAAATTAATATACATAATTCCAAAATACTGATAGAGTATTACTCAACATACGCGCAAAAAGAAACTGATGAGACGCCTCGAATTTCAGTCCATTTCTTTTTCTAAGAAATGCTTATTTTTAAATATCAACGTTTGATGCCCGTTTCATAGAACGACCATGAAAATCGTAAACAATTCAAGCTCTACACGTAATGACACTCCAGATGTCAGCAGATCGTTTCAAAGATGTTCAACCAATCTGAACATGTCAGGCCAGTAATGCTGTATAAGTTTTTAAACTTCTTCCTTTTACCGAAAAAATTTTTATTTAGATAAATGGGAACGAACGACCATATTATACTGGTGTATGTTTTAAAAGTCTGAGCCTTTCGGGCAGAAGTTAGTATTCCTGGCGATTAATTGTGACAGAAATATCTAAGCATTATACAACAGTAGAAAACATGAATTCAATTATTAAGTATCGGGTGAAAATTTCATCATTTTTAAATATGAATTCATTTTCGAAATTATTATCACATTACAGGTGGATATGAACAGAAGCGTTTGAACTTTATAATGCATCATAGCCTATGGCATACACATGTCTTGTATTTTTTTACATTTATGAACAAAGCTCCTGGTCTCTTAACAAATAAATATATTGAAGTGCAACTCAAAACACTAAAATCCAAATTCAGAAATGCATTTTTAAAGGAGGGTATTAGATTTGGAATTAACTTATTCTGTGAGCTGCACTATCACAATACATAAAATAGTTTTCATCAATAAATAATACTTGAACCTTTTATTTTCGCACAAGTGCATCTAGTCGATACAAATGAGCAGAATTGCAGACCCGTTTTGGCTTCAGTCGATACTAACTCTTTGATTACATTTAGATTACCCCTTCTGGAAACATTTCAGATACACCGCTTCTAGCGTTTTAGTGGATTTACACAGGATTTACAACTTAACTGCCTCACTCTACCTTAGACTCTTCCACATTAAAACTGACGCAGCGCCTTTAATTGAGAGCTTGAAGTACCCATGCTCAAATTTAAAAGCAATATCTTAGGTAAGCCAAAGCAAGACAGCTGTGCTACGAAAATAGTTCGCCGCCAGGCTACCCGGACTCACGCACAGCCTCGTTCTGGCAATGGTGATGTATTATTGCGCATCGGTTTCACTTTCTACGGTTAATTTCCAGCATCTACCTACGCGGAACGGGAGTTACAAATGGGGATAATTGAGGGGAGCGAAGAGCATGAAATGAGCCACTAATCGGCAAGTCTTTCGTGAAATTCGCGCTTTAGTTTTAGAATTGTCGAAATTGTAGGTCTATTGGCGTTCTTTGCCTCAAGGTTTTCACGAAATGAGCGCAATTTTAAGATATACGATTTTAAATTCAACTAAGTTTGAGATTTATTATCCAGCTCTACCTTTGAGACTTCTTGGAATAAAAGGGATAAGTCTGCATGAAACACCAACTTGAAAAAAAACCCAACAAAAACAAAACAAAAATAATAAAAAAAAAAAAATCACAAAAAGACATTGTCCTCTTTGGATCTCACCTAGAGTCGAAATATGCCTTCTAGTTTGATTATTTTCGAATATATCGGTTCTGAGAGAGCTAAAACACAAGAAAGCCGCACTTATTTGGGTAATAAAGACTTCATTTAGCTTTCGCAAAAACTAGTTTTTTTTTCCTGTTAAAGGGTTTTACCTATATCCCTATTCAGTGAAATATAGAAATACGTGTCAATGAAATTTGCGCACTCATTTAATCGGTGAAGACCTCGGTTGCTCTCTAGAAAAATTTGGTTGGCGCAGATATCACTGTGTAATGACGTCAATATACTGCTCTGACAGAAACCGGTGTTATGAAAGGGCCTAGGAAACTTACGATAAATCGTATCTTATGCCAAGAAAATTAGCTTACGATGGTCGAAAAGTTCATCGATATTCTGTTACCGGCAAATGGTTTTTTTAAAGCGATCGCAGAGAACACTTTTGGCCCAATCTGCAGCGATCGTAGTTCACTATCCTATTATTGCCACTCGTCAAATAATTCAAGTAAATTGTTGAAACTGAAACAAAAATATGTTCGCTAAAACTGTTGAGATTTGAAAAAAAAATTGTCCTGTATGGTATGAAAACTAACTTGCTCTGTGAACTTAACTGCGAGTATTTTCTCTTTGCATCAATTGTCAATATATATCAATTGAAGTTTTGTTTTAAAGTGCTAATTCATTCACATAATTGATCAATGAAATATAATGAATTTTGTATTTCATTCTGTACCCGAATTAATTGGTATTAAACAAACAGGAAAGTTTCTTAAAAATTTCTGAATCGAATAACATTTACGAAAATTAATGTTCATTTACTAAAAATATATATTAAAAAAAATAATTGTATCCTAAGAAGATTTGTCAGCCCGTTTTTTTTCTGTTTTTTTTTTTTTTTTTGAGCAATGCTTCTAGTTGTCGACTTCTATTTTGTCTATAATACACCTGTTGACGGTTGACGGTTAAGCATGGTGAATGTCCGCCTGAAAGAGAGCTCAGGGCTCATAGTTATCCTAATAATGAGTAATGACATGGAGCAACAGATACATGTGTCCATACTACATACAATACCGCAGGTCAGTTCGCCTCTTGCCGCGGGTGACCATTAGTTCCACAACCTGTGGTCAACGAAGCATCAGTCCTGAGTTGAAAGATTTAATGAACCGCAACAAATCTCCCGGTTTTAGTAATTCCAGGCTTTCAACTCTCGGAAAATCTCCCGTGGTTTTGTGGTAAACCACCTGTTCTTGCGTTGCATGAACTTTTTATCCCTGTTTCGATACAAAGAGAAGAGATATAGATACTTCTAAAGTCTAGTCTTCCGTATGCCTGAGATTATAACATAGGGGCTAGAATGAGATGAATCAATAGATATGATTTTAGGGTTAACCCCCTTTATGGAGGTTTCTTTTTCTGCTTTCTCCAGTCTTTCTAATGGAAGAATAAAAAAAAGTAGGACAAATTTTGTTTTGTAAAAGCTATTCAGTTTGTAAAGTAATGACCACAACAGTGTAATTTTATTTTACCGAACATTTTCTTTTCAGATGTAGAGGGTATGAAAATTATACGGGCAAAATTAGCGGTAGAAATAATAAATGAACTGAAATAATAAAACGAGCGACTATGCATAATTTACATCACATTTAAATTTTTCTTTCAAAATTTGAGCACATTTCAATAACAAAGATTCATTACCTTTTGATACCCAAGCTTTATTATAACCTGCAAAAAATGTTTAAAGATTATACAACAATTCAATCACACAAATTTCTTTTTTATTCTAACTACATAATTTTTAATATTTATCTAACTTCAAAGTTTTTTTCAACTTTCAATATCATCATTCCTCTCGTGCAAATAATCGACAAGGTAAACACGATTAATGATACATGAATAATATTTTATTACTTTATTAGAAGTATTTTATTTTCTTTCTTTTCTCTATTTTTTTCCTTTCTTTTATTTTGGTGGCCTTAAACTATTTTTTCGGCTCCTGTAAATCCGTACAGAAATTCAAATATCGAGTCCAGTCACGTCCTTCGCAGTCATATAACCTCAGAGGTTCAACAGGCTATGGGCATCCCTGCCTAACTGAGGCTGAATTGTAAGAAATTGGGATGAACAAGAATATGAATTTATTTTTTTAATTAAACGCCTCTTTACCAATCACAGAGCAGGCATTTATCTTCATTTTCAAACTCTGCTGTAGAGTTCTTGCCCTTGATCTACTCTGATTGTTTTCTCTTTCGGTAGCGCAAGTACCTACCATATCGTTACAGAAGGCTCATCAGATACATTAGCGTTTAGTGAAAAGGGTAAAAAAAGTTTTATAATAACCTTCTATGTCGAAATGTCATCTTACAGATAAGATGGTGATATTCTTTCCCTCAAACTTTCTTTCCACTTCCCTTGTTAAGACTTGAAATCATGAACCGAATAGTGTTGCATTTTGTCTGTTCCAAAGGCATAATAATTACATGTATTATCCTGGCTCCTTTGACTCTCTTATATATGTCATGTTGCCAATACTTTACAACTGATTCTACAAAAATTTTAATGTTTAGGTTTTATGTCCGTCGTCACTTTTGTGATCATTTCTTCCTTCTGCTTTGATGCTGTAAGATTTTTCAATAAACTGACTTAGTTCGGAGTAAGTTATATCTCCTTCGCCCATGCTTTACATAAAGAAACGATTTGTCCAGGGTTTGACCTTGTATAGTAATGCTTTATCCCATTTCTCTCTCTCTCTCTCTCTCTCTCTCTCTCTCTCTCTCTCTCTCTCTCTCTGCTTGCCCCACCCAGATTTGGAGTGTACCGACCGTTATGGCGACCCAAAGATGTGCAAGTTCTGGCAAGAGCAGGGAGAGTGTGATGTCACAGACTGGATGTTGGAGAACTGTCAGAGGGCGTGCGGTCTGTGTGCTATAGGTGAGTTGCTGACATCGGGAGCTCAATCTCCAACGTAGATAGGTTCAATTCGACTGGACCATCGTATCCAATATGCTCTAGTGGCCCTGAAAGGACAATCTGTGGTGAGTTGGGACACACACAAGTCCAGCTGGGGTCTGTGCACTATTAGCGAATTTATACTGACAGATCAAGCACGAAACAGTATTATATACACATTTTACATGAAAACAAATTCAGAGAATCGAATTTAAGATGGCATATCATGTCATTACTGCGAAATATCTACCATGGTTTTTTTTTAAATACATAACTCACACTCATGAGCACCATAAACTTTATATCACTGCGAAGATGATAAATCATTTAAAAGCCATATTCCTTTTAAAGTCCACAATTTGTGAAAATAATAAACTGCAACACAAATAAACATTTCAAGGCTTGGAACACCAGATAGCTGAGATTCTGCAGCCTTGGGCAGACAATGCGGAGATTCCTCGTTTGACTCCTGGTTCAGGAGCTCTTCATGGTAATACGGGATCGACTTCATGATAAGATGGGATCTACTTCATGGTCATATGGGATCTATTTCATGGTCATATGGGATCTACTTCATGGTAAGACGGGATTTACTTCATGGTAAGATGGGATCTACTTCATGGTCATATGGGATCTACTCCATGGTAAAACGGGATCTACTTCATGGTAAGATGGGATCTACTTCATGGTCATATGGAATCTACTTCATGGTAATATGGGATCTACTTCATGGTCATATGGGATCTACTTCATGGTAAGATGGGATCTACTTCATGGTAATATGGGATCTACTTCATGGTCATATGGGATCTACTTCATGGTCATATGGGATCTACTTCATGGTCATATGGGATCTACTTCATGGTCATATGGGATCTACTTCATGGTCATATGGGATCTTCTTCATGGTCATATGGGATCTACTTCATGGTAAAACGGGATCTACTTCATGGTAAGATGGGATCTACTTCATGGTCATATGGGATCTACTTCATGGTCATATGGGATCTTCTTCATGGTCATATGGGATCTACTTCATGGTCATATGGGATCTACTTCATGGTCATATGGGATCTTCTTCATGGTCATATGGGATCTACTTCATGGTAAGATGGGATCTACTTCATGGTCATATGGGATCTATTTCATGGTCATATGGGATCTACTTCATGGTCATATGGGATCTACTTCATGGTCATATGGGATCTACTTCATGGTCATATGGGATCTACTTCATGGTCATATGGGATCTTCTTCATGGTCATATGGGATCTACTTCATGGTAAGATGGGATCTACTTCATGGTAATACGGGATCTACTTCATGGTAATACGGGATCTACTTCATGGTAATACGGGATCTACTTCATGGTAATACGGGATCTACTTCATGGTAAGACGGGATCTACTTCATGGTAAGACGGGATCTACTTCATGGTAAGACGGGATCTACTTCATGGTAATACGGGATCTACTTCATGGTAATACGGGATCTACTTCGTGGTAAGACGGGACCTCATCAAGCAAATGTACCGGAGAGCATGATGGGAGCCTAACATGAGGCTGTCGAGTATACAACTTCATTCCACTCTGTCGCAGCCTCTGGAGCTCTGCGCACCGGGTGTGAACCGAAAAGGCTAATTGCAAAACACGGAGTTGTGTAGAGAAACAAATAATAAACATTTATTTTTAAGTTTGTTAAAGACACGAATAATACATTTTTTTTAAATATTGGAAAATTCGGAGCGAAATGAAGTGAGATTTGCATGGTTTCACTCTGCCACAATCCCACACATTTTGAAACTATTTGGTTATTTTTTAAACCATTCCCCAGATGAAAGTGAGGATGATCGATTCCTGGGAATCATGGAAGACATTTATAAATACAGATACAGGGAATTCCCCGAACATGGATCGTTCGTCGGTTTCCATGACTACGATGACAAGTTGGAGTCATTCACCATGGCAGCCTTCCAGCGCAGAAAGGTTTTTTCAGAATCTTTTTTTTTTCCCTCTTTCCTTAGTATTGAATTCCCTCTCATGACTAACATGTTTAGTGCAATTCCAAAAACAGAATAATTGTAAAGAAAATTGTTTTTCGAAGAGCAATTTATACCCATAAGAATAATAAACTTATTTTGTAAAATCCCAGTATGTTTTTATAGATCCTCTAAAACTCCAATGTTGGTACAGGTAACTGGTCACCTCACTTCAAAACTCTTTTTACCCCTAAGTCAAGCCTTAAAATAAGCGTTTAAAAGGATCCTCAGATTCTCTGTGGAAGTAGAGATTTAGCCATTCAGCAGCTTTATTTGAAACTTCATTTCCCATTTCAATGTTATGCTTTCATATGCAATTCGAACGGAACCTAAACGGCTAACGTGATTGGAAAATATTGTGTTATGGTCACTTAATATAAGAAAACTAGCGGACGGAAACTAAGTTTTCTTTTTTTTAATTCTTTTCTATAACTTCTCAACCGGTTATAAACTTGACAAGTGTGCGTTTATCCTAATTTCGGGGTACTTTGTTGATTGTTTGTTGGTTTGTTTGTGTTTTGTGTGATATCTTCCTCTTCGACGGCTTTCATATATATCGTTTGCTTTGTGGTTATTCTAAGGAGCGGCTGAATTCTTTAAACAATGAATGCAATTAGTTATTTTTTTCATTACATAACTTTTTTTTCGCTTTCAGATATCCTCTTTATTTCTCTCCCTCTCTCTCTCCCCTCTCTCTCTCTCTCTCTCTCTCTCTCTCTCTGTCTCTCTCTCCCTCCCTCTTACGTTTTTTTTTTTCATTTTTTTTTCATTATGTTTTAATGTACTTCTAACATACTCTCATGTAGACTTCTATGACTATAATTCCTCTCCATTCTTTGTTCCCTCCATATATTTTCAACTCTCTTTGTATCTCTCTCTTTCTCTCTGTCTCTGTCTCTGTCTCTCTCTCTCTCTCTTTCTCTTTGTATCTCTCTCTCTCTCTCTCTCTCTCTCTCTCTCTCTCTCTCTCCCTCCCTCTCTCTTTCTTTCGTTTTTTTCTCAAATTTTTTTCCATTGTCTTTTAATGTACTTCTATCATACTCTCATGTTGACTTCTATGACTATAATTCCTTTCTATTCTTTGTTCCCTCCATATATTTTCAACTCTCTTTGTATCTCTCTCTCTCTCTCTCTATTTCTCTCTTTCTTTCTCTCTATCTCTGTGTATCTGTCTGTCTCTCAGCCTCTCCTTCTCTTCCAAAAACAACGATCTAACTTGTAAATCGCGGCAACAAAGTGACCTCCCATGCGATTATATTTTGTGGGAATTATTTAAGAAATGGCATTTATGATCTACGAGAAGACAGCTTAGCAGATGCTCTGCTTGATAAGATTTCCCCTGGCCTAAAGCTTTTGACATTTTCATGCTGATTCCCCCAACCTATGAGGTTAAGCTCTTGCATGGGTCCTTGCTGGCGTTTGGATTCACGAACATCGCAAAAAACTACTGATACTTTCAGCTCGACATTACTATTTTTAAACTTTGTGACCCGGCATATAATTATTAAGGGATCTGTTGTAAAGATTCACATCTGTGGTATATTACTAGTTTTAAAGCACAAGTATATGACGGATATAGGTAATTTGGTGTTAAGCATGTAAAAATAGCTTTAGTTTTATATCTTTTCAGACAGCATAATCAAAGACCTGAAAGATTAGGGTTCATCTTCTTCAAGCCAGGAGAAGGATGTAGAATTATTATAGCTGAACAAAGCAGGAAATACCGAGTCCGCAAGCGAAAAATGAGAAAAAAACGTGAAAAAAGGAGATTTAGAAAAAGATACGGTGAAGATGCAGAGATAGATCATACTTATAAATGAATTGAGGAGAAAAAATACAGACCGACGAATCTTGCTAAAAAGTTAGACCTTCATTTACATGACGTCATGTCTATTTGAAATTTAATTCACGCAGTACGTTGCATTTCCTTGAGCAGATTTTATGACTTTGTACTAGTGTAAGTGTGAAAGTGTACAGCAGTTTTTATTTAGTGTTGGAGGGGTCAATGTCAACACCCAAGGAATTCCTTGACCGCTGCTAACCAATCTCGTGCAGTATAGATTTTCCTTGAAATGGTATGCAAATTTCAGTTCTTCATTCAGATAGCTATGTCAGGGGACTGCAATAGTGATACCTGAATCTCACACTTTACTTTAAAATGACTTAACACGATATAATCTTAATAATACTCATGCCCATGTTTATTGAGGGTAGGTAAAAATGGATCAATTATGAAAAAAATAAATATTTCTTATTTATTAGAAAACTACGCTAAAAGCCACTAACATTACCTTTTCTTGAAATTCAAAGAAAAAAGGATCATAAAAGAGCATGGTTTTCCCACTAGACAGGATTTCATGTTTTCGTTTCCTTAAGCATAAAGGATATTATTATACCCCCACCCCCCCTGACTTAATGCATCTGCACATTGCCATCGTATAGGTCGATATGGTCTGCTAGAACTCCTGCCAAATAGCTCCGTACAATCTGGTGAACTTTATGGTTTATGCTGACACCGTAAGAGCAGACACTTTTGGATCGTGGAAGACATTTTAAGGGCGCAAACATTGAAGTCTGAACTAAGAAGACAAGATAAGGAATATTGCTAGCTTGTGAGGTTCACTGACGGAAGTTGTAACATGGTCTGTGTCGCCTCAAAGGTGCAGTTTTAGCCTTCCTCTAAAAAAATTAAAATTTTTCTAGATATGTCTGAATCTGAAATTTTTCCACGGCCTTGGGAGGTGACGTCATACAACCTATGTTAGCGAACAAATCTAATGAGTCTGAGAAATATTAGGTGTTACGGAAGTCATGGAGAGATAGTAGTAGATTGTCGCCATCTCCTGCTTGCTTGCCCAAGGGCTGCGGGATTGCCGTTCTTCAAGGGAAACCCGCCCCACGGCGCGCCGCTCACAGAATTATCTCCCCTTATCTAGTCAGCGAAGTGGAGTGTGGGTAGATCAGGAGTGGTCCAGGTAAAAATGTTTTAATGTTCCTGCCTCCAACGTTTAATGTTAGACACGTGAAGTGGTCAGAAACTTCGCCTCTCTTGACTTCTCTGTGAAGTGGTTTTGATATAATATGCTACAAAACAAGTTTGTGAGATACACATTGGAAATGGGCTATATTGTTTAACGTATTTTTTTTTTACTAATTTTTTTTCCATCCTTACTATCAGTTAATCTATTCTCTATCAACTTAACTATCTATTTAGCTCTCTATCTCTTTACTTATCTATCTAGCAAAACACCTATACATCTCTGATTTTATCTTTTTTTTTTTCCTCTATCTATCTATCGATTGGTTTAATTATCTGAGTGTGCTAGATAGCGCAGCCGTGAGACGTTTAGGCTAGCAGTACGTAGATCACTGTCTCGGGTTATCGGTTGGTGGGGACGAGTCTCATAGAGCCAGTCATAGCCCATGGCATGACGGGAGCCTGATAGATAGTCTATGTAAATCAATGTAGAGGTTAAAAACATGCTGCAATAAGCCTTTGCAACCGAGTCTGAATTGCTGTTGTACTCCTTTTCTCCACACATCAGTGGGGGTCCTAAAAATTCTCTATCTTTTTTTTGCTTTGTTATATCCGTTTTTAGTTGTTTTCTTTCTTCGTTACAAAAATTTTTTTTTCCTGTTTCATTCTTGTTTTTTTCTCCAAATTTATATTATCCTCATATCTGCGCAGAATCATCAACTTCTAAAGTATTTTATGCACATGGAACTTCTTATTTTCCTTTTCTGTATAAATAGAGAAGTCTTTTTAAAGCTTTCAAACACAACGACTGACCGTATCAATATTTCACTCATCCCAAAACTTCTTTAAACTGTCATTGACAATACATTGAGCCAGTTGGTTTTCCTTCAGTCTCAATTTGGGCTGGTTTGAAAGAACGCTATTTTATATAAAAATAAGAAGAGTTTTATTCGAAACTGAGCGTAGCGATTTATTTCCCTGTTTAGGCCAAGTCGGAACAGTTCATAGACAAGCTCCGGCAGCTGGACACTGGGCAGATGTCCAAGAAGAACAGACGAGAGCTGCGAATACTGACGTCCTATCTTCAGACATTTGTGGAGGGCTACAGATGGCGCAAGTATGAACCATACAGGGTCTGAGGACAGGGGAGGATCAGGATAATAGAGAGAGAAAGAGTGAGAGAGAGAAAGAGTGAGAGAGAGAGAGTGAGAGTGAGAGAGAGAGTGAGAGAGAGTGAGAGAAAGAGTGAGAGAGAGAAAGAGTGAGAGAGAGAAAGAGTGAGAGAGAGAGAAAGAGTGAGAGAGAGAGAGAGTGAGAGTGAGAGAGAGAGTGAGAGAAAGAGAGTGAGAGAGAGAGAGAGAGAGAGAGAGAGAGAGAGAGAGAGAGAGAAGAGTGAGAGAGAGAGAGAAGAGTGAGAGAGAGAGAGAGAAGAGTGAGAGAGAAGAGTGAGAGAGAGAGAAGAGTGAGAGAGAAGAGTGAGAGAGAGAGAAGAGTGAGAGAGAAGAGTGAGAGAGAGAGAGAGAGAGAGAGAGAGAGAGAGAGAGAGAGAGAGAGAGAGAGAAAGAAAGAGAGGGCGAAGGAGAGTGATGGGGAGTGAAATGAGATAATATAAACCATACAGATATGTAAATATTAAGATCAATTAGGATATGGCTAACCTTAAGTTTCGAAGGATATTTTACAATATTAGTCTCCACAATTTTGTCTATGATGGATACGTAGAAATTATTGTACATGCGAAGCTATGAACCGGCTATAAAGGTTTTTTGGAAGGAGAGATTACAATCCAGTAGCCCGGTGTGTAAAACTCATCGGTTTACCAATTGCTTTAAAATATCATTAGCGACTTATCATATTGATATGTCATGAATCGATCCTTTGATTTGAAACACCAAGGTTTGATCAATTGATTAATTTTGAAATATCGATGACTGTCAACATACTATGGTTTTACGCATTGTACTATAAGTTGATCTATTCATTTCCTCACCCTTTTTGTGGTGCGTAACTTTTGGGTAGCGGATCGGGTAGATCTATGTACATTATCTTATTTCGTTGCATAATGTTTGTATTTCAAGCCTAAGAACTTAGTTTTGTTTATTGAACACAGCCCGCACTTGTATGGTCAAGATTCTTCTGGAATTTCCGACTTAGTTCTAGCATAGTAATGATCTCGTCACCCCTTGTTTACCTTTGTTTTGATTGGTTGCTAACTGCTTATGACGTGTACCAAGAATATTCTCTTACGATTTATGTAATTCCTTTTCTGGATGATTCGACGAGATTTTGTATAAATAAGAATCGAAATTATGTTTAGTCAGTCAACATCAAGTCTACAGTGAGTGATTGTTAAGTCTACCTACAGTGAGTGATTAATGAGTCAACCTACAGTGATTGTACAGTCAAGCTCTTATGTTGGATTAAACAGTTTGCAATTTTTACTTGCGGACTTCGGACTTATTTTCTACGGACGAATCATGTGATTGGGTGTATATCTTTACATACCCCTAGACAAACAGAGCCTAACAGATCGACCCCATCATTAAATCTGTTACACATGGCTTGAGCAATGTTGTTTCTACCAGTTATCATTATTTTCTGTGACGTGACTTGCAACTCTAACACAATCTCAAGACATTTTTGAGTCATAGAAACGAGACCAAAACAGCATAGAATCAATTTACAAAACAAACTGAAATGGAAAACTCTCGTAGGGAAGAGGTTATTTTGTGGAGATCGGGAAAACTGGAAATTCGCTTCTTAAGTTTTCGACGACTCTATAGGGAAATAAAATTATTCTGATGACATTCGTGTGCCTTTGCTGGTGGGCTGGACAGTACAATCCATTGCTCGCAGGGTCGCGTTAACTGTTTGCTATATCAATTTGACAATATTTATAAATAGGAAAAAAAACAGCAGTTGCTAAGCCTCAAATATTTGAGCATAATATTTTTTGATCCTACAACTTTGATCTTAGAAAACGCCGATGCTTAAGAGTAAAAATTTGTCTAAGACTAAAAAAAAAAAACTTGTCCAATGACTTAAGACGGGTAATATGAAACATGTTTCCTTTTTTTCATGTTTTTGTTAATTCGACCATTGTTTGTGGCGGCCGCCATTCCTCCCCCTTGTGTCCAGGTACGGCCCGCTGAACTCGCTGAACTTTCTGCAGGGTTTGAGTCGCGGCCCCCAGTGGCCGTACTGGCACCGTCTGGAGACAGAGGTAGACTTTGAGAGGTACCTCAAGCGGCTGGCAGCAGTTCCAAACCAGGTGTGTGAAAAAATGTCGTTAAGTACGCTTTAAGAATTAGCTCTATGAATATAAATTGCACTATTTGAACACCTGCATAATTTCTACTTCTTTCAAGATCGGTTTTCTTTCTTAAATAATCCTTGTAGAAAAAAAAACAGTTTCAGCAGGTGAAAATGCATTTTTGTCTAATATATCGCGTAATGATTTTAGTTTTCTCTCCTTTCGGCCAGATCAACGAGCAGATTACGTTGATGAAGCGAGCCATCAAGCTGAACCGTTCCTCTCATAGAGTGTCTGTGGTAAGTGTTTGACTGCTCCACGGTGTTATTCGTGAATTGTTTGTAGAGATGTCACTGTGAGCTGTTGCTGATCTTTGGTGAAATGACCATCTTCGAATAATTTTATTGTTTGTTTTTTGGTTGTTTTTTTTTTTTTGCTGCACTATCTCTGGTATTAACATTTTGGAACCCCATTTGGTGCGAGTACCAGAGGAATGGAATGCATCTGCTTAATTTTGGGGCCGAAGACCAAGACTTAGTGCAATGTGTTTGTAACCTCCGCACTCTACCCTGCCCGACAGGAGCTTGTTTGAGATGCAGGAAAGACCTGAGCTCTCTGTGCGGAGGACGGGCTATATCAGACAATCAAACAAACGAATTTTGTTTTAATTTCTGTAAGAGCTGTGATCCTTCCACGCAACGATAAATTCTTTGGTTTATATTCAGTTTTGTGGAGGGCATTCATCTGAAGGTTTGATTCCAAACTTTCACAATGGCAAAACCTGGCAACAGGTTTAAAATACTGATAGTACAACCGGTAGACCATTGCATATTAAAATTGATGAAACAAAAAAGGAGTGTTTTCCCCTACGAAATAAAAGGTTATGTTTAATTTCCCAATGACAACGTAAATATATGTAGGCGCAACGTCGATAGGACGCGATAAAATGACTAGAAAAGTAACGATGTTATTATAGCTAACTCTGGTTCTGATAGCAGGGAAATTTCGAAATATTGTGTGTCAAGTTGTTATCACCATGGATAAAAATTCACAGTTCTTCAGACGTGATAGACTGCTGTAGAAAAAAGAGTTTTTGCAAAAGCTGCGGTGATATATGGATTTTCCTAAAACGGTTTTGATTGATTAAAAAAGTTTGAACTCAGCGACGTGAATTGAGTGCTACCTGATACGCACACTTCATGTATTCTTAGATGCTAGCAGGGACTACCACTTGGTTTTTTTTCCATGTCCGCTCTATAGTAAAGCATTGTATTAGCTCTAGCCTTTGGTTTACTTTGTCCTTTTTAATTTAACTCGCACACAGATTTGATATGCCTAGGGAATAAATATGACAACAACAAAAACAGAGTCGATTATTAAAGGCTTATGTTGTAATATTTTAATGTTTTACAGAATTATCGATGACAATGGCTGTATTTGTAGTTATTAGAACGGTCAATACATATATATATATATTGCGTTCTATATATAATGATATATATATATATATATATATATATATATATATATATATATTTCATGGCGAGAATATTATTGTCAATGTTAAAACGATGCGAAAGCTCATGATGCAAACGAATTTCTAGAAAATCTAGAGGATCCGCCCCAACATCAAACTAAATTCAAATAGTAGCAACGGTAAGAGTATTCTTGGTGTGCATAAATAATATATAACAAACGTTTCGCTCTTTCTATCTCTGATCCCTTCCTTCCACCCTCCCCTCTCTCTCTCTCTCCCTCTTTCTCTCTCTCTCTCTCTCTCTCTCTCTCTCTCTGTTTCGCCCTGCCTCTGTCTATCTGTTTGTCTTTCTACTTATCTTTTCTTTCTTTATCCCTCTTCCTTCATTCTGTCCTCCAGGACAGAGTACCAGACATGTTAAGGTCCTGGAATGTGAAGGAGCAGTTCCTGCACCCGTTCCAGGCCAAGCTCCACCGGAAGCAGTTCTCAAAAATTCGCAGGTGAGTCAAACAACTGTCAGGATCATACTGTGATAATGTCGAAAATAAAAATTGAGACACAGACAAAAACTTGTTCTTTGTCGTAAAATTCATTTTGAAAGAGCTTCAGGTTCGTAATAAAGTGTTCTTAACATCTTGGGGTTTTTTTAGTAATTTTTTTTTTCATATTAATTTCTTTCCTTTTGACATCCACGCCCATTTAAACTTTCAATTACTTATTTTCTTCGCAGTGAAATTTAGCATCGAAAAGAGGATCCAATATGGTAATACTTCAGTGGATAATTATTTTATGACAAATAATTATTTAGACATAAATCAACTGTGGGTTTATCCCTTGTATTTCCTAGATTAGATGGCTGGAACAGATAGTGGGAATGTCTTGAAGGAGAACATCACTGTCAACTATTTCTTTATTTTCCTCCCGTCCTCCACCCTTATCATACCTCCCCAACCTCCTCCGTGTTGGTAGAGGCAAGCTGTGGGACAAAGCCATGGTGCTGATGCCTCACATCTCAGCTGCTGTCTCCAGGCTCAAGCGTTTCATGGACGAGGTAACACACACAGAGAGTGAAAGGAAGGAAGAAAGAGGGAGAGGAACACGAACAGAGAAAACCAGAGAAATGGGCGGAGAGAGAGAAAGAGAGAGAGAGAGAGAGATAAACAGACAGACAGACAGAGTGAATGAGAGAGAAAGAGAGACAGAGAGAGATAGACAGAGAGAGATAGACAGAGAGAGAGATAGACAGAGAGAGAGAGAGAGAGAGAGAGAGAGAGAGAGAGAGAGAGAGAGAGAGAGAGAGAGAGAGAGAGAGAGAGAGAGAGATAAGTAAAACATAGACGGATAAAAGTTATTACGCGAGGTACAGGCTTCAAGAAAGACACATGAACATATCAACAGACAGTCAAGTAGACAAGGACATAATGTAGGTAGATAAACGAAGACAACAAAGCAGAAGAGTACTGAAAGAGAGGACGATGACATGTCAGACACGCCTACATGGTAAGCAATAATAGAAATGATGAATCTATCCCACAAATCACTTCCCACTCATTCTGCCAGGACACGAAGCGGTCGGACTAGGGCGATCAGTTCTAGACTTCGGGTCAGTTAATTGGCGCTCAGTCTGTTTAGTACTTCATTTTCGCGGAAACAATTAGAGATTTCGGTCAATGCAAGATTTTCCTAGTTCGTGCGTTGGCTGGAGATTAAAAAAAAATAGTATATATATATGATGCATGGT
>JAWDGP010000676.1:125000-134119 GCA_033675545.1 Elysia crispata
ATTTACAAAACACTCACATTGTTAGACTAATTGACAGCATAATTTAATATTGACTAGACAAACATCAACTCCATTCATTGCTAGGTGACTGTGCCTATAGCTTTCACTAAATTTCATTCCTTACGTCAGATATATTCAAAATTACAAATTCAAATTGTTAATTTCTGTTTTTGTTTTTGTCTTAAACGCTTGAGAACCCCCCATAATTATTAAACTTCTTTTCCTTTTTTTCTCCTCAATTTTCTAGAATAACACTTTCGTGCTTTCCACTGTATCCTAGGTTACAGTAACGTACATGAGGCAATCAAAATGTGATTACTTCCGTTTTATGGTCGGATTTCTATTGCAAACAGATGCTACACGAGAAATTAAAGCTTTCTCGTAGGACTCACCTTGTTTACGGCCGGCGAACTTATGTGATGATGAGACTTGCTACTCTAGTGTACTTAATCTGACCGGGCGCTACGGTTTATGTTTGTCAAGTTGCGTGCATCGCCATCAGCTCTCGCGAGGCTGTTACAATTATTTCTATGGATTATAAATAGGGTAAAGGTAATACAGTCTGAATTTCATTAAATTGTAGTTATTCTGTAGTTCCAAAAATTTTTTAAGCTGTGATATAGGGGCGAGGTAAATTGTTTCAATAAGATAGTTACAGAACATTTTGTAATATGATTTATCAAAATAATTCTAATATTTAATTTGTTGTGCATGTACAATGTAGTCGCACTGCAGTCAGGTTTTATCTTTTTATTTTGTTATTGCTTTGTATGTGAAAGTAGATCTATGCTACTCGCATACAGAGAGTGCTAAACTGCAAGACAAATTTGTTTAGCAGGAGGCCAAGCTCTTCAGTCATGACCTGCAGCTAAGGAAACTGATAATTCAGATCTATTGTTTGCACCGCTAGAGACGAAATGTGAGGAAGCAGCGCCTCAGCAGTGTGGAAGATCGCTGTGAAGTGGAGAGGAACTTAAACAAAAGATTAAGTTGTCAGGAGCAATGTTATATCAGCCTTACCATCAAAACAATCCATCACTCTCCATCCCTTTCTGTTTCGGTCTGTCACTCTGTTTTTCGCCCTTTCTGTCCTGTCCTGTCCTGTCTGTCTGTCTGTCTGTCTGTCTCTCTCTCTCTCTCTGTCTCTCTCACTCTGTGTGTGTCTCTGTGTCTCTTTTTCTGTCTCTATCGTTGTTTCTTCTTTGTCTCTCTCTCTCTCTCTCTCTCTCTCTCTCTCTCTCTCTCTCTCTCTCACTCTCTATCTCTATCTGTGTGTCTCTGTGTCTCTCTTTCTGTCTCTGTCCTTGTATCTTCTCTCTCTCTCTCTCTCTCTCTCTCTCTCTCTCTCTCTCTCTCTCTCTCTCTCTCTTTTTGTCTCTGTCCCTGTATCTTCTGTCTCTTTCTCTGCCTTTCTCACACACGTCTAAAATGGTCTTCTTTGATTACTCCTATAGAGAATAGCATCTGTATAGTTTGGCGTACTGCATGCGTTTGTCATAAGTGAAAAATAATGTTACAGTATCACGTGAAAGTAAAACACAACACAAAAAAAACGATAGAAAGATTATTATATTAGAATAAAGAGTCACCATTAATTTGTTACGCAATACTTTACTCTGATGTTAGAAACAGTATTGACTAAGGTAAGGCTAGTGTCTTTCTCTCCAAAGTCATTTTTTACATTTATATTATCTCAGTAATATCTAGCTAACTTGTCACTGCAGTGAATTAACTTTGGCTTCCTTCATGTTTTTAATACCTTTGGCATCATTTCAAGGAAAATGAAGATGCAGATTTTAGGGAAGTGTTGTGTTACATTAGCATTCCCTCAATAATTATCACATAAACAAAAAAAAATCCGGTGAAGCTTAGGATGCACCACTTAGCACAACTCTCATACCATCACCATCTGGAAAATAGAAGTTGCAGGTCAATGACGCGTCACATATCTGCGGGAAGAAAGAGTTTGTTGTTTTAACAATGGGAAACGAATGGAAAAGATGGCACATAATTACTTGAAATGCTACAGCAAAGAGCCGTGAATCTGGAAATCCACTTAGAGCGTCTGAGGCGAATGGTCTTGATCTGCTTTCTTCGTTTCGAGTCTTCAAATTACGTTACAATTACATTTGTATCTGCCATGCGCCACATGAGAGCGGCTTCATGCACATCGAACCCCCGAGGTTAAGACACGAAAATATATGCGCAAATGTGTTATGCTTTTTGGCTCATTAGTGGAAATATATGCCGCTTCCTCCATTCCTGGAAATGAAGAAAAAGTAAAGATGAGGGACGCAATAAAAGTAAAAAAAGAGAAAATTTGAGAGAATGAGAAGGCTCATATGCAGATGCACAGTTAAAACTAATGAGAGAGAGAGAGACAGAGAGAGACAGAGAGACAGAAGAGAGAGAGAGAGAGAGAGAGAGAGAGAGAGAGAGAGAGAGAGAGAGAGAGAGAGAGAGAGAGAGAGAGAAAGAGAGAAAGAGAGAGGGATTCAGAAAGAGAAATTGACATTGAAGAGAAAGCAAGAAGTGGGATGATTGGAGAAAAAGAGTATACAAGGTAACAAGAAAGACAAAGTAAGGTACAGAGAAAGGTAGTATCATCAGTTAAGAATTGAAATGTGTGTACTGAAGAGACGCAGGAAGAAAGAAAATGTGTAAAGTAAATAGATGTCCAGTATGGAATAGAACTCCAAATGAAGACCAACAAAAGAAAACAAAAGACCGCACGAGTAAACAGCAGGCCACTTGTGGCAACAAAACGTGCGGAGCTGCAAAACTTAGAGGGGCCTACCTCTTAGACACCTATAGATGCCTCCAATAGACGCCACCTGCAGGAGACAGGAGGCCGACGCAAACGACGCACAAATGATCCACGGACTTCCGGCTAGCCGGCAAGACTTCCAGGTCGCAGGTGGCTGGAGTGAGGTCCCTGCTGGTGTGCCAGGTGGCAGATGAACTCGCTCTCTCAGTCTCTGCCAGTTGCTGGGTTTTAGCGGAGGTGGAAGGGGCCGTGACTCCCTCATAGACAGTTAATACGAGTTAGAATGATGACATGGGTGTTTTACAGCTTTGCGCCGTCTTCAGCTGGAGCTTGGTCTTGAGAGACTGAAGATGTTGGGGATTGGTCGGGTCCTGTCATGGAGGTATGAAGAAAGGCTAGTTATTTATAGTTCCAAGGTTCTTTCTTGTCCAAAGCAAAACTCCTCAACAAGCCACACCTAGTTTGCTATGGTGGTTTTACTCCGTTTAGAACTTTTCGGAAAATTAGGAAAAAAATTCCTTTAACGGGGAGCGGAGAGGGGAAAATGAAAGAATAGAAGTAAGAATACTGCACGGAGGTATAGATTAAAAAGGGGAAGAAAAACAGAAAGAAAGAGGTTGAATCAGAGCCTCAATTTGTTAATGAAACTCCTTGGTTGAGGAACACAGTCATACTAGGATAGATGAACATTTTTATAGAAGACAAAAACTACGTAGGAAAGATAGTGATTCTGGGTAGTTGGAAAACAAACCAAAAAAAAAAAAAAAAAAAAAAATGAGCGAAAAGCAGCAAAGGATTTTTTTAAAAAGAATGAGATTAAAAATTTGTTAAAGAGTTTAAAAAAACGAAGACAAATAGGACAAAGATTATATATGTAGATAGATAGAGAGAGATTGAGGACTTAAGAGGAGTGGGGAAAGGGAAGCCAAAAAGATATACAAAGTCATGAAGAGAAAACCACATTGTAGACACTAGACGTTCAAATCTAATAAATCTTTTTTTTTTTGTTCTGGAGGAGGGAAATAGGGATAATGTTTGCATAGAAAAGGCGGTGGGAGACAGGATGTCCTCTCTAAGGAGAAGCAAACTACACGTCTTGATATAATTTAGTATTTGTTATGTTTACCTTTTTATGGTCTGAGTGTGACGCAAGTCCGTTGCAGCTTCCACCCACAAAATCTGAAAGCTGCGATAGAGTGTGGTAACCGGTAATGCAATAAATCTGATCGTAGCCTCAGGCCAAGGCTACGATTATGTCTCTTTTTTGTTTATGTTTCTGTCTTTTTTTCCCTTCTTTCCTTACCTGACCCGACAGTTACGTTTAGAAAAATACAAAAGCCTGAGAATAAATAATATCTTCTTCTTCGCTATACTAATCCTCCACGGGAACCTCTTTCACAGAAAAATCTTAAGGTGAATGAAAATTTGAAAACACTAGGGCAACAGTTGGACTTAATGAAATGGATGCAAGATAAACCTTTTTAAAAGATTCCTCTGGGCTACTGCTTGAAATGATTTAGTACTGGATGTAGTTGGGACAACAGATTGTCAAGTTATTCTGCAGGAGCTGGTCCATTTCTCTCGCTATGACGGCCTGGTTTTATTGCTTCGAGCAACACTTTTAATGTGGTCAGGCATGGGCAAAGTTGATTATCAACCAGATGGAGATCTTTTTTACTGCTATGTTTGCTTTTAAAAGATTGTAGGTTTCTAGAGGAAGTTCTCTTTTACGTTTAGACAGTAAAGAGTGGCTATAACAATGTTAACTGTATGCTGCTACAATTCAATTTATTCGAAATATGGAAAAACGCTAAAACAAAACTCAAATCTAATGTCATTTTTGAAAGATGTGAACTATTTCAATGAAGCTGATATTGATGAAATTTGCTTGCTGTTTCGTTGATGTTGTTTGAGTTGATTTTTATTCTATTTTTGAACAAGTGACTCTCTACTCGCCTTTATGGATTAATAGGTGAGTTGTGAGATTAGTTTAGTAAAGTGGGAAAATAGGGGGGGGGGGATGGTGGGTGGTGCATGAGAGGAAAGAGGGGGAGGGGGAAGGTGGAGGTGTGTCACGACAGATGATTAAATGGCACATAAAATTTGCCCAGATTCATTCACTGACGTTCAAGATGTCACATGACATCGCCGTTTGATGGATAGAACTTTGGCTATAAAAATTTGCTAGTTTTTTTTCCCTTCTTCGATCGACGAACATGTTTGTGATGGTCAGTGCTGTCCGATCATTTGCAGGATTATCTGAAGGAGACTCGCCCTAAGCCGGGCGTGCACTCCCTCCCCCAGGGCCTGGAGTACTATGAGGCGTGTCTCAAGTGGTACCTGGGCTACCCGGCCAAGGCTGGGGAGGTGTTCGAGCTCGGGGTCCAGGAGGTGCGCCGCATAGAGAAGGAAATTAAGAAGGTGAGTAGAGAGCTCTTTATAAGACACAAAACAAGGAGGGAGGGATGGGGAGAGAGAGAGAGAGAGAAAGAGAGAGAGAGAGAGAGAGAGAGAGAGAGAGAGAGAGAGAGAGAGATGCAGACAGACAGAGAGAGAGAATGGAAAAGGCGTTTGATGTATCAAAATTGAGTGCAGGCCATGTTATATAAAGAAGAAAAACATGTTATACTGTAGGCTCACATAATTAAACAAGTAAATTTGAATTATTCTGACCATTATTCAAACCATGTTTCTTGTTCCACAGGTGATGAAGAGCGTAGGCTACAATGGAACTCTACGCAAGTTTTTCAAGCACATCGAAACCATTCCAAAGTTTTACAATCATACCAAGGTAGAATTTTACTTTGCTTCCTCGTTGTTTTATTACTAGCTCATGCCAAAACAGGCTAGAGATCTATAAGGTAGAATTTTACTTTGCTTCCACGTTGTTATATCAGTAGCTCATGCCAAAACAGGCTAGAGATCTATAAGGTAGAATTTTACTTTGCTTCCTCGTTGTTATATCAGTAGCTCATGCCAAAACAGGCTAGAGATCTATAAGGTAGAATTTTACTTTGCTTCCTCGTTGTTATATCAGTAGCTCATGCCGAAACAGGCTAGAGATCTATAAGGTAGAATTTTACTTTGCTTCCTCGTTGTTATATCAGTAGCTCATGCCAAAACAGGCTAGAGATCTATAAGGTAGAATTTTACTTTGCTTCCTCGTTGTTATATCAGTAGCTCATGCCGAAACAGGCTAGAGATCTATAAGGTAGAATTTTACTTTGCTTCCTCGTTGTTATATCAGTAGCTCATGCCGAAACAGGCTAGAGATCTATAAGGTAGAATTTTACTTTGCTTCCTCGTTGTTATATCAGTAGCTCATGCCGAAACAGGCTAGAGATCTATAAGGTAGAATTTTACTTTGCTTCCTCGTTGTTATATCAGTAGCTCATGCCGAAACAGGCTAGAGATCTATAAGGTAGAATTTTACTTTGCTTCCTCGTTGTTATATCAGTAGCTCATGCCGAAACAGGCTAGAGATCTATAAGGTAGAATTTTACTTTGCTTCCTCGTTGTTATATCAGTAGCTCATGCCGAAACAGGCTAGAGATCTATAAGGTAGAATTTTACTTTGCTTCCTCGTTGTTATATCAGTAGCTCATGCCGAAACAGGCTAGAGATCTATAAGGTAGAATTTTACTTTGCTTCCTCGTTGTTATATCAGTAGCTCATGCCGAAACAGGCTAGAGATCTATAAGGTAGAATTTTACTTTGCTTCCTCGTTGTTATATCAGTAGCTCATGCCGAAACAGGCTAGAGATCTATAAGGTAGAATTTTACTTTGCTTCCTCGTTGTTATATCAGTAGCTCATGCCGAAACAGGCTAGAGATCTATAAGGTAGAATTTTACTTTGCTTCCTCGTTGTTATATCAGTAGCTCATGCCGAAACAGGCTAGAGATCTATAAGGTAGAATTTTACTTTGCTTCCTCGTTGTTTTATCAGTAGCTCATGCCGAAACAGGCTAGAGATAAGGTAGAATTTTACTTTGCTTCCTCGTTGTTATATCAGTAGCTCATGCCGAAACAGGCTAGAGATCTATAAGGTAGAATTTTACTTTGCTTCCTCGTTGTTATATCAGTAGCTCATGCCGAAACAGGCTAGAGATCTATAAGGTAGAATTTTACTTTGCTTCCTCGTTGTTATATCAGTAGCTCATGCCGAAACAGGCTAGAGATCTATAAGGTAGAATTTTACTTTGCTTCCTCGTTGTTATATCAGTAGCTCATGCCGAAACAGGCTAGAGATCTATGAGGTAGAATTTTACTTTGCTTCCTCGTTGTTATATCAGTAGCTCATGCCGAAACAGGCTAGAGATCTATAAGGTAGAATTTTACTTTGCTTCCTCGTTGTTATATCAGTAGCTCATGCCGAAACAGGCTAGAGATCTATAAGGTAGAATTTTACTTTGCTTCCTCGTTGTTATATCAGTAGCTCATGCCGAAACAGGCTAGAGATCTATAAGGTAGAATTTTACTTTGCTTCCTCGTTGTTATATCAGTAGCTCATGCCGAAACAGGCTAGAGATCTATAAGGTAGAATTTTACTTTGCTTCCTCGTTGTTATATCAGTAGCTCATGCCGAAACAGGCTAGAGATCTATAAGGTAGAATTTTACTTTGCTTCCTCGTTGTTATATCAGTAGCTCATGCCGAAACAGGCTAGAGATCTGTAAAGTAGAATTTTACTTTGCTTCCTCGTTGTTATATCAGTAGCTCATGCCGAAACAGGCTAGAGATCTATAAGGTAGAATTTTACTTTGCTTCCTCGTTGTTATATCAGTAGCTCATGCCGAAACAGGCTAGAGATCTATAAGGTAGAATTTTACTTTGCTTCCTCGTTGTTATATCAGTAGCTCATGCCGAAACAGGCTAGAGATCTATGAGGTAGAATTTTACTTTGCTTCCTCGTTGTTATATCAGTAGCTCATGCCGAAACAGGCTAGAGATCTATAAGGTAGAATTTTACTTTGCTTCCTCGTTGTTATATCAGTAGCTCATGCCGAAACAGGCTAGAGATCTATGAGGTAGAATTTTACTTTGCTTCCTCGTTGTTATATCAGTAGCTCATGCCGAAACAGGCTAGAGATCTATAAGGTAGAATTTTACTTTGCTTCCTCGTTGTTATATCAGTAGCTCATGCCGAAACAGGCTAGAGATCTATAAGGTAGAATTTTACTTTGCTTCCTCGTTGTTATATCAGTAGCTCATGCCGAAACAGGCTAGAGATCTATAAGGTAGAATTTTACTTTGCTTCCTCGTTGTTATATCAGTAGCTCATGCCGAAAACAGGCTAGAGATCTATGAGGTAGAATTTTACTTTGCTTCCTCGTTGTTATATCAGTAGCTCATGCCGAAACAGGCTAGAGATCTATAAGGTAGAATTTTACTTTGCTTCCTCGTTGTTATATCAGTAGCTCATGCCGAAACAGGCTAGAGATCTATGAGGTAGAATTTTACTTTGCTTCCTCGTTGTTATATCAGTAGCTCATGCCGAAACAGGCTAGAGATCTATAAGGTAGAATTTTACTTTGCTTCCTCGTTGTTATATCAGTAGCTCATGCCGAAACAGGCTAGAGATCTATAAGGTAGAATTTTACTTTGCTTCCTCGTTGTTATATCAGTAGCTCATGCCGAAACAGGCTAGAGATCTATAAGGTAGAATTTTACTTTGCTTCCTCGTTGTTATATCAGTAGCTCATGCCGAAACAGGCTAGAGATCTATGAGGTAGAATTTTACTTTGCTTCCTCGTTGTTATATCAGTAGCTCATGCCGAAACAGGCTAGAGATCTATAAGGTAGAATTTTACTTTGCTTCCTCGTTGTTATATCAGTAGCTCATGCCGAAACAGGCTAGAGATCTATAAGGTAGAATTTTACTTTGCTTCCTCGTTGTTATATCAGTAGCTCATGCCGAAACAGGCTAGAGATCTATAAGGTAGAATTTTACTTTGCTTCCTCGTTGTTATATCAGTAGCTCATGCCGAAACAGGCTAGAGATCTATGAGGTAGAATTTTACTTTGCTTCCTCGTTGTTATATCAGTAGCTCATGCCAGAAACAGGCTAGAGATCTATAAGGTAGAATTTTACTTTGCTTCCTCGTTGTTATATCAGTAGCTCATGCCGAAACAGGCTAGAGATCTATGAGGTAGAATTTTACTTTGCTTCCTCGTTGTTATATCAGTAGCTCATGCCGAAACAGGCTAGAGATCTATGAGGTAGAATTTTACTTTGCTTCCTCGTTGTTATATCAGTAGCTCATGCCGAAACAGGCTAGAGATCTATAAAGTAGAATTTTACTTTGCTTCCTCGTTGTTATATCAGTAGCTCATGCCGAAACAGGCTAGAGAT
>JAWDGP010000678.1:0-20226 GCA_033675545.1 Elysia crispata
AGACGTGTTTAATACTATAATGAATTCGACTGCTGTTTAACTAAATATATTTGAGCACCTATTAAGAACTAAAAAGGAATTAAAAAAATCATTATTAACATTAATATGAAGCCTTTTTAAATATATTAGACATTTTAAGTGTTAAAGTAGAAGTAAAAAAAAAACTAAATGTAAACTTAAAACGAAAAAAATCATCTTTGAGTTTAAAAATTATTGACCTGCTTACACTTAAAATGCAAGAACGGTAATTGAATGTATAATACCTTTCCTTTAGATATTAACATCAGTGACAGGCTGTAAATGTTTAGTTGTTTTTTTTTAACAGAAACTCAAATTTTGCCTTGTACAGAAAAATCTTTAAAAGTTTTTAAAGGCCTAAAGAACGATAATTGAACAGTCGTCACCAAGGAGTTTAAGACGTTATTAAATTCGTTGTGACGAAAGGTTGACAAGCGTTGTAATAGAATAACTGTAGATAAATAGGTTTTTTTGTCGCACTGACAATTGTTATTTTTGAAATATAAAATGTATAGAAAGTTACTTTAGGGTTTGCTTAAAAAAAATAAAAGAGAAAAGAAACAAAAAAACAAAAAGAAAAAAAAAAACAACAAAAACCACTCCCCCCCCAAAAAAAAAAAAAACTTTGAAGGTGCTAGATTGAGTGTGTGTGTGTGAGTGTGACCAGCTAAGAGCGGTCACTGACCTCATTATGAAAAAATCATGTCCAAAACAGAGATGGTAGAATGTGACAGACTCTCTAACTCAAATCTGTGAATTGTTTTGTTCTACATGATAGAGATAAACCGATTTCTTCCCCTGTTACAAATGTCAAATCTAAGAACAACTTATTCTTCCTTACACGGACATCGGTCCGGAAATAACCGTCTCGTTCAATACACATAGTAATCGGAACTTGGCGCGGCTCTTTTTCCGATAACTTCAGGAGTTTGTAAAGGAATTTCATATTGCCAAATCTTAATACTCGAGGGAAAGAAAAATGGTAGCTTTAGAGTGTTTTAAAATCACCGCGCGCAATTTCCTGTACATCCTTTTGATGTCAGAACAAACTATTTTTTTGCACTTTCCCCTTCGTTTCCTCTGGGAAATCTTCGACCTGATGAGGATTATACGTAATGAAGTGGCTGTGCGATTTTTTTTGTCTTCCTGAGGGATTTATTTCCGCATCAAGTGAGTTTTCCAAAGTCGGAGGATATAAATCAAAGAAAAGGAAGTGGCGAAGGATATAAGCATCCTTTATCGTATTGAAAACTTATAAAAAATATGTTGTGAATTAAGTAATGTCTTCTTGGAGAAGAGTTCAAACGATAGTCTTTGTTAAGTTTTTAATTGAAGGCTCTAGATCTTTTCAGCTTTGCTTTTTTAAGTTTTCTTGTCTTCAAGATAGATGTCTTTGTGACCTGTTTTTATTTTAGCGTGGACTCATGCTCGCAGTAAATACAAATCATATTCATCTGAAATTAAACCCTAAATCAGACTTTATATTTTTCAGTGAGCCCCCATTCGCAGTAGAACAAGGATTCTTACATTCAGCATTGACAATTTAGTGTATGCAGGCTCTAAGGGTTGTATTCTTGAGCCAATTCACCATATTTAAGAAAAATGCAAACCAACACACCCAAAAACTACTCAACAAGTAGTTATATGAGATCGCTGAAACAAAAAATCATCATGCAGAAAGAATTAACATAGTTACTGATACACAGTCTACGAAAATGAAGACAAAACCCAGGTATCAAGGGTAGATTCCCACTTTCCGGAAGACCGGCTTCCTCATTTCCCATCTCAGGGAAGAAGCCAGTCGCTTTCTCAGTGCATTCTGACGTCCGGGCTAGTCGGACTGCCCTTTGCGCGTCTGTAATGTCCGGTTGCATTACTCGTTTGTCCTCCGTAGAAAAACCCTCACTAACTTCGCCGCTTCCACGAGCACGGAATGCTCAGACCAGAGGCCTCAGGCTTCGGTCCTGACACCCCCGGCCGGGACTTCGGCCGTCCTCCAGTGCTGGGCAATCGAACAGTACGTGGTGGACGTCCTCGACTCGGTTTTCGCACAGACGACAAGACGCGGATTGACTCCACCCTATTTTTGACATGTTAGCTAAGAGCAGTACATAATTTACGCGCATGCGAATTACTTGTACGGCGTCGCCTCTCGGGAGGTGAGCGCTATGATCATCAGCTCGTCGAGCCTCATAAGCTTAGCCAGCCTTGAGTCATCATTCCCGCCGATCGCCGCTCTCCACCTTTTCGCCGTTTCCCCTCGTAATAGGACGAGACATGAGCCAGGGTTGCCGGGACTGTGGGTGGAGGCTGTAATAGGCCAGCGTTAGCCAGCTCATCAGCAACCTCATTACCGTGGATACCTACGTGAGATGGGATCCACTGGCATATGATACGGACATCTGTTTGTCGCAGCTGTTCCGTTGCACTCAAGATATCGCCCATATCGCCCGGTTGAAGCCGCCTAAGTTTTGCACCAGAGTGCGGCAATCACAGAGGATTACGACCCCAGGGAGCGGGTCTCCTCGGTCATGCCGTTCCTTCAGTATGCAGATGCACGCGTGCAGTGCCGATTTTTCGCATTCGTAGCTACACGTTCTCCGGCCTACTGGGGCGGACGTTGGGGTCGCTTCTTCGGATTTCCATTCTATATGGACTCCATAACCACCATCGGAGGTGCCCTCCGTCGCCGAGCCATCTATGTAGCATCGCACGTACTTTGCTGGGTACGAGTCGATGGACTCTAGGGCTGCGGCTTTTTGGACCTGGGGGCCAATCTCCGACTTTTTTCCGTTGAAGCCAATGTCGAGACGAACCTCCTGAGGGCGGTGGGCGAGTTCCGGTGGCCAGCCTGGAGCTTCTAGTGGTAAATTGGATTTCCTTTCTGCCGCCTCAGCGGCGCTGAGCACGAAACCTTTAGCCGACGTCGCGTGGCTCCAAAGGATTCTGCCAGGTCTTTGAGCGGGTTTGACTCTCCGAGACGGAGAAATCTCTCCCTGGCCATCAGTGTCTGAACCTCCCGCCTGGTTTCTAGACACTAGAATCGCGTCGCTACTTCTAAGGCTGCGATAGGGATGCTTCTCAGTCCCCCCGTCATCAGCCTTAAGGCCGCTTTCTGGATTCTGTCAAGCTTTCCGAGACTTGCCTTACTCGCGAGGTTGAGGATTGGATTCGCGTACTCCAGGGCTGGTCACATACAGGGTTTTGAGTGGCGATAGAGTTGCACCCCAGCTTCTTCCTGCAAGCGTCTTCATCAGCCCTAATCGTTCTCGCACTCTGCCCGCTAACTGCTCCATATGAGCTGTCAGGTTCAATCGTGAGTCTAGCGGTACACCCAAGTACCGCGCCTGCGGATCTCGTTGGAGACATTTGTCTTCGATCTTCAGTTCCAGGTCTCGTGCTAGCACCTCTCGGTTGTTCGAGTAGATGTTGTACCCGGTTTTGTCGTATTTATCTGCATGCACCATTGGTCGCCGATAAGCGCTGCGCCAGAGAGAGAACAGCAATGGCCAGTACTAAAAGTTAGATTTAGATTAAGATTTTGGATCTCGTTGGGAAATAATTATAATTTTATATCCTTAAAAATTTTAAATTGTCGATGTTATAACAAAGTTTTCTAGAATTTTGGTATAAAGTTATAATTTTCCGTTTCAAAAGAATCAGAATCGGAGATCGTTTTTGTTGCAAAGAATGGAAAAAGGGGAATAAGTAAGTGCCCTGCCCTCTGACTAAATAACAATATGCATTTTCCACCAATGATGTCTATTGTCAACCAAAGCTTACAATATGGCAGATTTATTTCTTAATAAACATTACTTTTTAAAAATTCCTTGGCCTTTTTCTTCATTACGTTTTCGTTATTTGAACCTTGACCGTCTCTTTTTTAATCTCTCTCTCTCTCTCTCTCTCTCTCTCTCTCTCTTTCTCTGTCTCTCTACGTCTTTCTCTCTCACTCCATTTCAATGTATGTGTTTCTCGGTTTATTAATCTGTCTGTCTCTCGGGCGTTCTCCTTCTCTCGGTCTGTTTCTGTCCCTCTTTTGAGTTCTCTCCTTTTCTCTTTTTTCATGTCTGCCTATCACTTAATCCCTTATTTGTCACCGCCATTCAATGTATTAGTCACACTCTTTCCATCCTCTTAATTTTACACGACTTCGCTTATTAAGTACATTCACAATTAATGTATTTTCATGATATCATCTTTCAAAATTACATTTGACGATCTGTGTTTCATTCTATGTCTTTTGATTCTACACATTTTGTTTTCGTGTTTGATGAGATCCTCAAGCCGATAACACACTTGGTTTCCATAAATATAATTATGTCTTTCCAAGCTCTTCTACATCCTTTTTTTAAACTATATTGTTGAATGTTCCGTATGACATGGTTCATGTCTTCTCACGCACACGATTATAATGTCTTATGCAAGCAGATTGTGACGAATCAGAAATGTTGATTGTTACAGTGATTTTCATAGCCATAATACGAGTTATGAGATTGAAACAAGAACACACGCCCCGAGATCCCTAGAACCAATCTTAACGCGTTCGAAATCCACGTCGTCGGCCAGTAAATTTCAGTTATGTTCTTAATTCTGTTCTGCTCCACTGGGGCTTGTTTGATATGTAAAATAACTTGAATTTCTCTTACTGTGGATGAAGAATTCTTAATTCTGTTCTGCTTCACTGGGGCTTGTTTGATATGCAAAATAACCTGAATTCCTCTTACTGTGGATGAAGTATTCTTAATTCTGTTCTGCTCCACTGGGGCTTGTTTGATATGTAAAATAACCTGAATTTCTCTTACTGTGGATGAAGTATTCTTAATTCTGTTCTGTTCCACTGGGCTTGTTTGATATGTAAAATAACCTGAATTTCTCTTACTGTGGATGAAGTATTCTTAATTCTGTTCTGCTCAACTGGGCTTGTTTGATATGTAAAATGACCTGAATTTCTCTTACTGTGGATGAAGTATTCTTAATTCTGTTCTGCTCCACTGGGCTTGTTTGGTATGTAAAATAACCTGAATTCCTCTTAATGTGGATGAAGTATTCTTAATTCTGTTCTGCTCCACTGGGCTTGTTTGATATGTAAAATAACCTGAATTTCTCTTACTGTGGATGAAGTATTCTTAAATCTGTTCTGCTCCACTGGGCTTGTTTAATAGGTAAAATAACCTGAATTCTTTTTTCTGTTGATGAAATATAGCAAACAAATAAGCACATCACTCCATGAAAACTTTTGTACACATATCTTTATCTATTTATCTATCTATCTATCTATCTATCTATCTAACTATCTATCTATCTATCTGTCTATCTATCTATCCATCTATCTATTGATCTATCTATCTATCTAACTATCTGTCTATCCATCCATCTATATATTTATCTATCCATCTTCCTATTTATCTATCTATCTATTCGTCCATTAATCTATCTATCGATCTATCTATCTATCTCTTTATCTATTAATCTGTATATCTATCTATCTATCTATCTATCTATACATCAATTCATCCAATCATCTATACATCAATCTATCTATCTATATATCTATAAATCTATATATCTATATATCTATCTATCTATACAACAATCCATCCATCCATCTATCTATCTATCTATCTATCTTTATATATATATATATATATATATATATATATATATATACATCAATCCATCCATCCATCTATCTATCTATCTATCTATCTATATATCTATACATTAATCCATCCATCTATCTATCTATATATCTATCTATCAATCTATCTATCAATTAATCTATCCATCTATCTATCTATCTATCTATCTATCTGTCAATCTATATATACCAAATGTAACTCTGTTAATGCTCCCTTTAGCACCACTGCCTCAGCAGATAACAGCTTCTGTTAAAGAATATATTTTTTTTTCTTTTGAGACATCAGGCAAAATTGTTTCAATGGGCGTTCATTGCATTTTTTTTCATCAAGGTTCTCTGCATGTGTTTTATCGCCAGTTGTTGATTTTGCGGAATATGTTACTCATGCTTGTTTTAAAGATGAACTTAAAAAAATGAAGGCAACTCGAACTAGCTTTTTCATTACACTCAAATTCAAGTTTATTAGGAACGCAATTCCAAGAAGATAATGATAGTTTTGAAAATATATGTTTAAAAATGCAGAACTATTTAGGTGTTTTATTATTTATATTTGACAAGGTAAAAAACTGTCTCTAAGAAAAGTTGAATCTTTGTTTCTTCCAACGATTCCCCCCCCCCCTCCCGCAAAAAATCCCCTAAGCTCTATTCCACGTTAAAATAAGACTGCAAGAGAGAGAGAGAGAGAGATATATATAATACTCTGTCAAATATTAAGGTTGCGCAATGTGTGGAAAGCTTGCTCTTTACCATACCGCCGATGAACAATTTCTGGTCAGAAACTTTACATTGTATTTCTTTCTAAGATGATGTTGCACGAAAAAAATAATTTATATCGACTTGACTGTTTCCCTCTTGTTTTCGTTTGAGCGTGTCGAGTTGACCCTTAATTTGAAAAGTGCCATCTACCTGGACTGAAGTGCTCCAACTGTAATCATAAAAAAGAGGGAAAAAAATTAAAGAGCCGGCATTGAGAAAAAAATATATAAAAAAAAAAGAAAACCAACTACAATGCTTTATGAGCAAGACATCGACATGGACATTATTAACACACCAGGCTCAAATCTTTAGAATCATATCCGTCTCGGATTCTAACCTTAGAGACGCCACTGAGGATTTTTTTACTCAGAAAAAAAAAATTGCATCATTAAGCTACCCTTAAGGCAATCTTAAGTAATATTTATTGTAAAAAAAAAACCAACAAAATGTGTTATTGTCTTTTTCATCAGCAAACACAATTGTTATTTAATTTTTAAGGTTAAAATCATTACAACCAACCAATGAAATCACCATCTACTAATCAAGTAAATAATCTGACTTGAACTGCTTATTCTTTTAAGAAAAACTAAAACCCCAAAATCAAAAGTAAAACAATTTTGGCTTGAAAGTTTTTATGTAAGGAAATTGGAAATAGCCATGTGGCTTTATTTTATCTTTAAAGAAATACAGAACTTTTTGGGAATGAATTGAATGCGCTACTCGCAATACTTCTTTGTACTGAAAAAAGATTATGAGATACTGAAGTTACAAAAATTCTAGTTAGGCTTTTGAAAAGAACTGCAAGGGCCGCAACATATTACAACTGACTTAATCTTCCCTTTTCCAGTTATTGTAACTTATGCATATGATTTCTGGAAAAAATTTACTCACGCAATGAAAGTAAAAAACTCTGAAGTAAGTCTTCCAGCCTCTGTCAAGGGGCCAACGTGCTAGATCAGTACAAATGGATGCGGCATAGTCTGAATCACATTTGCGCGCGTCATTTAACTTGCTGAAAAAGAAAAAAAAATAATGAATCAAGTACGAGGTCCGTTTCATAAATAAGTTTCCCACCTCCATAAATCAACAACCAAAAGGTATAAGATGATGAAATTTGGCACACATTGCCTTTAATATCTGACCTATTCAACGTAACATCCACCATTGTTGGCGCATTTCTCTATCCGTTGTAACCAGTCTTTAAATGCAGTGACGTAAGAACATTTGTCCAGGTTCTTTATTGCTACTTTCGTAGCCTAAATAATGTCCTCTTCTGTTTCAAATCGCTGGCCGCGAAGATGTTCTTTCATTTTAGGGAATAGGTGAAAATCACAGGCAGCAAGGTCAGGTGAATAGCGAGGATGCTCCAGCAGTTCCCACTTGTAGCCAGCCAAAACGTCTGTCACTGCCCGGGCCGTATGGACTGGCGCATTGTCGTGGTGAAACAAGATGCCTGACTGCAACAGCCCGGGTCGTTTCTTTCGAATGGCAGGTCTGAGTTTGTCTTGCAGCACCTTCTTATAGTACTGTGCATTGATTGTGGTGTCTATAGGTACAGGCCAGCGCAGAATCACACCATTCATGTAAAAATAGATCATGTGCATGACCTTGAGAGCCCCTTGTTTTCGTCGAACTTTCTCTGGACGAGGCTCATCAAAGTCTCTCCATTCGGCTGACTGCCGCTTTGTTTCAGGATCCCAGGAATACACCCAATTCTCATCACCGGTAATTATCCAACCCAAAAAGTCATTTTGCTCAGTTTGAAATCTCCGCAAAAAGTTTCTGGAAAAATTGACCCTTGACTCCTTTAGCTCATCTGTCAGCAAATGTGGAACCCATTTTGAAAACTTCTTCTTCTTATTCAGTTTGTTGGTTAGAACTCTAAACACGGACGTTCTAGACATCGATGTTTCCGTAGAAATCTCCTCACAAGTTTTTCGTCTGTCATCACTCAATGAAACGAGAACTTTAGAAATGTTTGCATCCCCGCATGCTGTCACAGGTCGGCCAGGACGAGGTTCATCTTCCATGTCATCTCGTCCCTCTGAAACAGCTTTTACCCACTTTCTTACCGTCTGAATAGAAGGAGCATTTTCTCTTAAAACAGTCACTAGATCTTTGTGAATGCATGATGCATCTTTTCCCAAAATAACAGAAAATTTTATGATGACACGGATGTCATATCTTGAAAAATTTTGGTGTGCCGGTGAGCTTTCTATTATGCCGGCCATTTTACTCCAACGGACTTCAGAAAAGTAAATGCTATTTTGTATCCGTTCAACATAGAGCCACAAAATTTCATTTCGAATTCCCAAAAGGTTTGATACTTCAGTGTGCCAAATTTCATGTACATATAGGTTAGACGGTTTTGATTTTATAGAGTAGGGAAACTTATTTATGAAACGGACCTCATAGATTATGGAGAAAACCAAGTTAATATGTGTGATGCGCAAACGCAAAAAAAAAAAAGATATGCTAGGTGGGTACTCGCACAGACTCACTATTGGCTCATCTGACCTTTAAACTACATCTAAATGTATTTTTCTTTTTTTCTGCTTGCCGGTAACTTATCGCATCAATATGAGGAAAAAGACGAGCCGTACACAGTACTCAAAAATAGATCTATACCTATCTATCTATGTATATATACATATATATATATATATATATATATATATATATATATATATATACATATATATAAATATATATATATATATATATATATATATACATATATATATATATATATATATAAATATGTAGATAGATAGATAGATAGACAGATAGATAGATAGGTAGCCAGATAGATAGATAGATAGACAGATAGATAGATAGGTAGCCAGATAGATAGATAGATAGACAGATAGATAGATAGATAGATAGATAGAAAGATAGATAGATAGATAGATAGCCAGATAGATAGATAGATAGATAGATAGATAGATAGACAGTCAGACAGATAGATAGATAGATAGATAGATAGACAGATAGATAGATAGATAGATGGATGGATAGATAGGTAAAAAGATAGGTAGATGGATAGATAGATAGATACATAGATCGATAGATACATTTTGTCGAAAAAGCGTAAAATGCCATAACTAGGCATCAAATGTATATCTTTTTTTTAGGTAGAATAGTATGTATACCAATAATCTTGAACATAAAGCTATTGACCTAGAATCTAAATGTGTTGCTAAATTTGGAATAATGAAGAGGAGAAATTAAAGCTAAGAAACTTAAAAAGACATGAATAATGCAGAGGAAAAATTAAACTTAAGGATCGAAAGGGAAAAAAAACCACGTCAATAATGAAAAAAAAAGCAACCAACGAATAATGAAGAGCGGAAATTAAACCCAAAAATCTAAAAAAAGAAAGAGAGAAAATCATAAATATTGAAGGGAGAATCTAAATCTAAAATTCTAAAATAAAATAAATGATGAAGATAAGTACTTAACTCAAAAATCTTTTTAAAAAAAACAACAACAACAAAGAAAGCAGGAGTAATTAAGAGGAGAAACTAAACCCAGGAATAAAAAAAAGAAAAAACAAACATAAATAATTAAGAAGAGAAACTAAGCACAAGAATCTTAAAAAAATTCAACTGCCAGTGACTGTAAAAAAGTTGTTTTTCTTCACCCAAATACAAATCTCTATAGTAATAATAAAAGAGGCAACTTATTTTCTACTTGTGAAAAACTTTGCTTCCAATAGAGGAAAAAAAAGGGTTCAAAGAATCATCTTCAAAACGTATTTTGGTATATAAAAAGATGTTTTCAAATTTGTTGTCAAGCAAGTCACATTGATGGCAATAAACATTCTTACTTGCATTGCTCTTGGTTACTAAGGCTATTAATGTTTGACAGATACGTATCTATGCAATGGTTGAGATTCTTTCGCCATAAAAGAACAGCAGTCACGTTTCCTAGACACGTGCAATTCCCGTTAGTATAAAGGCGTTTGAGATCTGTAAAACAGAAAGTCAAAACTGCTAAAGTTAAACAGTAATTGACTGATCGCTAACTGCAAAAACTGGCAATGCTATAAAAAAGGTATATATATATATAAATATATATATATATATATATATATATATATATATATATATATATATATATATAAAGGATTATTTTTTGTGTAAACAAAAACTAAATCGGCGTAAAAAAATATTAATATCCATCTAGAGTCTTATCGTTTCATAAAGCTAGAGGAAGGCTCGATAAATACACAGATGGATATTATCTTACACGCCATTTAGTTTTTGTTTACACAAAAAATAATCATACATATATATATATATATATATATATATACTTTTTTTATAGCATTGCCAGCTTTTGCAGTTAGCAAATCAGTCAATTACTGTTTAACACAGCAGTTTGACTTTCTGTTTGCAGATCTCAAACCTTTAACAATTACGTGTCTAGGAAGAACCCTTCTGACCTTTGCGAAAATCTCAGCCATTGCATAGATACATCAAACATTGAGTAACCAAGGCTTATGCAATTATGTTTACATTTATGCAACGACAACAAATTTGAAAACATCTTTTTTATATACCAAAAAATACGTTTAGTGCTTGAACCTTTTTTCTATTCAAACAGAGTTTTACCAATTTTTAAAAAATAAGTTGCCTCTTTCATTATTACTATAAATTTGTATTTGAATTGAAGAAAAACAACTTTTTGTCACTGGCAGTTGAATTTTTTAGATTCTTGTAGTTTCTCTTCTTAATTATTTATGTTTGTTTTTTCTTTTTTTTATTCCTGTATTCAACTCTTATTTTCCTGCTTCTTTTGTTGTTGTTGTTTTTAAAGATTTTACATCTTCATCATTTATTTTATTTTAAATTTTAGATTTAGGTATAATGTTTATGATTTTCTCTCTATCTTTTTAGATTTTTGAACATTTCATGTTGTCCATTCGTTGGTTGCTTTTGTTATTGACGTGGTTTTTTCACTCATTCTGTTTCAAATGTAGCTTTAATTTCTCTATTTCATTATTTCAGGGCCACTTGTCATTTGTAGATTCTAAAGTCAATAACTTTATGTTCAGATTATTGATGCCTTTATTCTACCTAAAAGATATACATTGATGCTAGTTATAGCATTTTACGCTTTTTGGTGAAATATATCTGTCGATATGTGTCTATCTATCTATCCATCTGCCCATGCGCATGCGTCTGTCCGTGCATGCATGCATGCATGCATGCCCCCCCCCGTGCATGCGTGCGGCTCTGTCATACGTGCGTGCAGGCTCTGTCATGTCATGTCACATGCGTGCGGACTTACTATACGCTCCTGTGCATGCATGCATGCATGCATGCATGCAGGTAGCATGCATGCAGATGCATGCACCGCGCGCGTGCATGCGTACACACATGCATGCATGCGTGCATGCATTACTATGTATCACAGCTTGCCTATCTGTCTATCTGTCTATCTATCTATCTATCTGGCTGCCTATTTATCTATCTGTCTATCTATCTATCTATCTACATATTTATAAATATATATATATATATATGTATATATATAAAAAAAAATATATATATATATATATATATATATATATATATATACATATATATATATATATATATATATATATATATATATGTATATATACAGACAGATCTATTTTTGGTGCGCGAGCTCGTCTTTTTCACTGATGCGATAGGGGCCCCGGCAAGCAGAAATACGGCAGGTGTAGTTTAGGTAGATAATTATGAAGTGAGTGTGCATTACTAGCATATCTTTTTTGCGCTCTTATATTAACTTGGTTTTTCTCCATAATCTATGAGGTCCGTTTCGCCTGCCACCTATGAAACCGTCCCCAGAAATATTATTATTTGCATGCATATCAGAGCCTTTTGGGGCTTCCTACGCGGATACAAAATAGCATTTCTGAAGTCCGATTGAATACCCGGCATAACATGCGAAGCACACCAAAGAACGCACTTGGCCATCCGTGTCATCATAAAATTTTTCACCCATTTATTTTTGGAAAAGATGCATCATGCGACAAGGTCAGCTGACTGTTTAAGAAATGTAATACCTTCAGACGATGCCGAAGGAACGGGCGTATGGAAGGTGGGTTTCGTCCTGGCGGCTCGCATGCGGGGGCGCAAACGTTTCACAAAGTTCTCGTTTCGTTGACGAAAAAATTTTTCTGTATTCGTGAGCTGATCCGACAACCAACTGGAAACTGAATAAGAAGAGTTTTCAAATAGGTTCCGACGAAAATGAGCTAAAATCGGGGTCAATCCGGAAACTGCCGAAATTTAAACTGAGCAAATGGCGGGAACCGGACGAATTACGGTGACCCGAATGGAACCCAATTTCGTCAAAGTTCATTTTAGCTGGGGGGGTCTGGGTCGGCGCATGATCCTATTTTACATGAATGTTGATTTGCGTATATAGCACCACAATCAATGCACAGTACTATAAGAAGGTGCTGCAAGACAGGCCTTGCCATTCGAAGAAACGGCCCGAATTTGCAGTCGATCTGCCCACGACCTGTCGGCTTAGCGGGCGCGGGCCCCGACGTTTAACTTTTGGCTACAAGTGGTGCGCTACTTGTTGCTTGCTGCCTGTGCAAAAAACGTAGCGAGAGGACGTGCTAGGCTGCGGTAGCAATAAAACACGGATATACGTCACTGCATGACAGATTTTAACAGACAAATGCGCAAAAATGAGCCGACGGGCTCCGTCAGATATTAAGGCAATGTGTACCAAATTTTCGTCGTCTTTTATACTGCTTTAGTTTGTTGATTTGATGGGGGGGCGGACTCTGCACTTATTCATTATTTTTTCTTTTTCGATTGACGCGCTGGGTGTATTCAGATATGCCTCACAGCCGCTGACGTTGGCCCCTTGACGGAAGCTGGAAAACACAGAGTTTTTACTGCGTGGTAAACATCGCATGCATAAGTTGCAATAACAGGAAAAGGAAGATTGTCGATTCTTTTTCAAAAGCTAACTGCATACGTAACTTCGAACGTCTTTTTTCGAGTACAAAGCAGTAGCATTCAATTCATTCCCAAAGTTGTATTTCTTTTAAAGATAAAAATAAAAATACGCTTCCAATTTCCTTACATAATAAAATTGTTTTGCGATTTTTGGGGCCGGAATTTTTCTTAAAAGTAAGCAGTTCAGAATCGATTATTTACCCCGAGCCAGATGAGTGATTTCGGTGGTTGGTGCTGTGTTAGCCTTAAAAATTAAGTAACAATTGTGTTTGCTGTGCTCTTTGGGTTTTTTTTTACCTAAGCCAGATTGCCTTGAAGTAGCAATGATAACTTCACGGTAAATCTCGGTGGCCGTCTCAAGGTTAGAACCCGGACGAATATGTTCGGGAACAATTTATTATGCCAACTCAATATTCTTCGCTCAAACCGGTGGTTTTTTTATATATTTTTTGCCGGCTTTCTGCACCTAACTGGCGGCTGGGCACTCGGTCCACAGATGGACGCTGCTTGGGGTCAACTCGACGCTCAAGTGAAAATTGGAAACAGTCGAAATCGTGCCTTGATATGTTTTTCGTGCAACATGAAAGAAACCCACGATGTAAAGTTTCTGAACTATCGTATTTATGAGCAACCACGTTGACTAATGACGACGAGTATTATGCTTGTAGTTTTGGCGTGGAATGGCTTAAATTTTGCGAAAATCGTTAGCTGCTTTTACCTTGTCAAATATAAACGCCTGCATTTTTAAACATATATTTTCAAAACTATCATTATCTTCTTGGAATTTAAAAATTTGAGTGTAATTAAAGAAGAAGGTTCCCCCCGCCTTCAATTTGTAAATTAATATTTCACAAAAAAAAAAATCACACTGAGCAACATTAAAAATTTCCCCCCCCACCCCCCCCGAAATTTGATGAAAAAAAAACGAATCAAAAAACATTGAAAATAATTTGCCTATTTATTAGAAAAAAATATATTCTTTTAACAGAAGCTGTTATCTGCTTGAAACTGTGGTTTTAAAGGAAACATTAACCGAGTTTTATTTGGTATATATAGATTGACAGATAGATAGATAGATAGATAGATAGATTGGATAGATGGAATGATTAATAAAATGATAGATAATTTGATAAATTGATGAATGGATGAATAAATGTATAGATATAGATAGATAGATAGATGGATGGATGGATTGATGTATATATATATATATATATATATATATATATATAAAGATAGACGCAGATATGGATGGATGGATTGTTGTATAGATAGATAGATGGGTATAGATATATAGATTTATAGATATATAGATAGATAGATAGATAGATAGATAGGGTAGATAGATAGATTGATGTACAGATGATTGGATGAATTGATGTATAGATAGATAGATAGATAGATATACAGATTAATAGATAAAAAGATAGATAGATATATCGATAGATAGATTAATGGACGAATAGATAGATAGATAAATAGGAAGATGGATAGATTAATATATAGATGGATGGATAGACAGATAGTTAGATAGATAGATAGATCAATAGATAGATGGATAGATAGATAGACAGATAGATAGATAGATAGTTAGATAGATAGATAGATAGATAGATAGATAGATAGATAGATAAATAGATAAATATATGTGTACCAAAGTTTTCATGGAGTGATGTGCTTATTTGTTTGCTATATTTCATCAACAGAAAAAAGAATTCAGGTTATTTTACCTATTAAACAAGCCCAGTGGAGCAGAACAGATTTAAGAATACTTCATCCACAGTAAGAGAAATTCAGGTTATTTTACATATCAAACAAGCCCAGTGGAGCAGAACAGAATTAAGAATACTTCATCCACAGTAAGAGAAATTCAGGTTATTTTACATATCAAACAAGCCCAGTGGAACAGAACAGAATTAAGAATACTTCATCCACAGTAAGAGAAATTCAGGTTATTTTACATATCAAACAAGCCCAGTGGAGCAGAACAGAATTAAGAATACTTCATCCACAGTAAGAGGAATTCAGGTTATTTTACATATCAAACAAGCCCCAGTGGAGCAGAACAGAATTAAAAATTCTTCATCCACAGTAAGAGAAATTCAGGTTATTTTACATATCAAACAAGCCCCAGTGGAGCAGAACAGAATTAAGAACATAACTGAAATTTACCGGCCGACGCCGTGGATTTCGAACGCGTTAAGATTGGTTCTAGGGATCTCGGGGCGTGTGTTCTTGTTTCAATCTCATAACTCTTATTATGGCTAAAAAAATCACTGTAAAAATCAACATTTCTGATTCGTCACAATCTGCTTGCATAAGACATTATAATCGTGTGCGTGAGAAGACATGAACCATGTCATACGGAACATTCAACAATATAGTTTAAAAAAAGGATGTAGAAGAGCTTGGAAAGACATAGTTATATTTATGGAAACCAAGTGTGTTATCGGCTTGAGGATCTCATCAAACACGAAAACAAAATGTGTAGAATCAAAAGACATAGAATGAAACACAGATCGTCAAATGTAATTTTGAAAGATGATATCATGAAAATACATTAATTGTGAATGTACTTAATAAGCGAAGTCGTGTAAAATTAAGAGGATGGAAAGAGTGTGACTAATACATTGAATGGCGGTGACAAATAAGGGATTAAGTGATAGGCAGACATGAAAAAAGAGAAAAGGAGAGAACTCAAAAGAGGGACAGAAACAGACCGAGAGAAGGAGAACGCCCGAGAGACAGACAGATTAATAAACCGAGAAACACATACATTGAAATGGAGTGAGAGAGAAAGACGTAGAGAGACAGAGAAAGAGAGAGAGAGAGAGAGAGAGAGAGAGAGAGAGAGAGAGAGAGAGAGAGAGAGAGAGATTAAAAAAGAGACGGTCAAGGTTCAAATAACGAAAACGTAATGAAGAAAAAGGCCAAGGAATTTTTAAAAAGTAATATTTATTAAGAAATAAATCTGCCATATTGTAAGCTTTGGTTGACAATAGACATCATTGGTGGAAAATGCATAATGTTATTTAGTCAGAGGGCAGGGCACTTACTTATTCCCCTTTTTCCATTCTTTGCAACAAAAACGATCTCCGATTCTGATTTTTTTGAAACGGAAAATTATAACTTTATACCAAAATTCTAGAAAACTTTGTTATAACATCGACAATTTAAAATTTTTAAGGATATAAAATTATAATTATTTCCCAACGAGATCCAAAATCTTAATCTAAATCTAACTTTAAGTACTGGCCATTATGCTGTTCTCTCTCTGGCGCAGCGCTTATCGGCGACCAATGGTGCATGCAGATAAATACGACAAAACCGGGTACAACATCTACTCGAACAACCGAGAGGTGCTAGCACGAGACCTGGAACTGAAGATCGAAGACAAATGTCTCCAACGAGATCCGCAGGCGCGGTACTTGGGTGTACCGCTAGACTCACGATTGAACCTGACAGCTCATATGGAGCAGTTAGCGGGCAGAGTGCGAGAACGATTAGGGCTGATGAAGACGCTTGCAGGAAGAAGCTGGGGTGCAACTCTATCGCCACTCAAAACCCTGTATGTGACCAGCCCTGGAGTACGCGAATCCAATCCTCAACCTCGCGAGTAAGGCAAGTCTCGACAGAATCCAGAAAGCGGCCTTAAGGCTGATGACGGGGGGACTGAGAAGCATCCCTATCGCAGCCTTAGAAGTAGCGACGCGATTCTAGTGTCTAGAAACCAGGCGGGAGGTTCAGACACTGATGGCCAGGGAGAGATTTCTCCGTCTCGGAGAGTCAAGCCCGCTCAAAGACCTGGCAGAATCCTTTGGAGCCACGCGACGTCGGCTAAAGGTTTCGTGCTCAGCGCCGCTGAGGCGGCAGAAAGGAAATCCAATTTACCACTAGAAGCTCCAGGCTGGCCACCGGAACTCGCCCACCGCCCTCAGGAGGTTCGTCTCGACATTGGCTTCAACGGAAAAAAGTCGGAGATTGGCCCCCAGGTCCAAAATGCCGCAGCCCTAGAGTCCATCGACTCGTACCCAGCAAAGTACGTGCGATGCTGCATAGATGGCTCGGCGACGGAGGGCACCTCCGATGGTGGTTATGGAGTCCATATAGAATGGAAATCCGAAGAAGCGACCCCAACGTCCGGCCCAGTAGGCCGGAGAACGTGTAGCTACGAATGCGAAAAATCGGCACTGCACGCGTGCATCCGCATACTGAAGGAACGGCATGACCGAGGAGACCCGCTCCCTGGGGTCGTAATCCTCTGTGATTGCCGCACTCTGGTGCAAAACTTAGGCGGCTTCAACCGGGCGATATGGGCGATATCTTGAGTGCAACGGAACAGCTGCGACAAACAGATGTCCGTATCATATGCCAGTGGATCCCATCTCACGTAGGTATCCACGGTAATGAGGTTGCTGATGAGCTGGCTAACGCTGGCCTATTACAGCCTCCACCCCACGAGTCCCGGCAACCCTGGCTCATGTCTCGTCCTATTACGAGGGGGGAAACTGGCGAAAAGGTGGAGAGCGGCGATCGGCGGGAATGATGACTCAAGGCTGGCTAAGCTTTATGAGGCTCGACGAGCTGATGATCATAGCGCCTTCACCTCCCGGAGAGGCGACGCCGTATGCAAGTAATTCGCATGCGCGTAAATCATGTACTGCTCTTAGCTAACATGTCAAAAATGAGGGTGGAGTCATAATCCGCGTCTTGTCGTCTGTGCTGAAAACGGAAGGTCGAGGACGTCCACCACGTACTGTTCGATTGCCCAGCACTGGAGGACGGCCAGGAAGTCCCGGCCAGGGGGTGTCAGGACCGGAAGCCTCGAGGCCGGTCTGGTCTGAGACGATTCCGTGCTCGTGGAAGCGGCGAAGTTAGTGATGGTTTTTCACGGAGGACAAACGAGTAATGCAACCGGACATTACAGACGCGCAAAGAGCAGTCCGGATCAGCTCCGGACGTCAGAATACACTGAGAAAGCGACTGGCTTCTTCCCTGAGATGGGAAATGAGGAAGCCCGTGGGGTCTCTCCGAAAATCTACCCCTTGATACCTGGGTTTGTCTTCATTTTCGTAGACTGTGTATCAGTAACTATGTTAATTCTTTCTGCATGATGATTTTTTGTTTCAGCGATCTCATATAACTACTTGTTGAGCCGAGTTTTTGGGTGTGTTGGTTTGCATTTTTCTGTAAATATGGTGAATTGGTCTCAAGAATACATACCCTGACACGCGCGCATACACTAAATTCGCTCAACAATGCTGAATGTAAGAATCGCTTGTTCCCACTGCGAATGGGGGCTCGCTGAAAAATATAAAGTCTGATTTAGGGGACAATTTCAGATGAATATATGATTTGTATGGCCTGCGAGGCATGAGTCCACGCTATTCATAAAAACAGATCACTAGGCATCTCTCTTGAAGACAAGCAAAACTTAAAAGCAAAGCTGAAGGGATGCAGAGCCTTTCAATTAAAAACTTGGCAAAAGGACTTTATCGTTTGAACTTCTTCTCCAAGAAGACGTTGCTTAATGCGCAACATATTTTTTATAAGTTTTCCAGCCGATAAAGGATAACGCTTATAGCCTTCGCGCCTGCCTTTCTTTGATTTTATATCCTCCGACTTTTGGAAAACTCGCTTGATGCGGAAATAAATCCTCCCGGAAGACGAAAGCTTTTGCACTGCCGCTTTCGTTAGCATGTAATCCTCATCGAATAGAAGATTTCCCAGAGGAAACGAAGGGGAAGGTGCAGAAAAGTAGTTTGTTCTGACATCAAAAGGATGTACAGGAGAACGCGCGCGTTGATTTTAAGGCGCTCTAAAGCTACCATTTTTCGGTCCCTCGAGTATTAAGATTTTGGCCCCCGGCAAGCTCCTTGAATGCGTATCGGAAAAAAGAGCCGCGCCAAGTCTCCGATTACATGTGGCGTTGAACGAGACGGATGTTTCCGGACCGATGTCCGTGTAATCGAAAATTACGTTGTTCTTAGACTGTAACTGAATAAGAAATCGGTTTATCTCTGTCGTGTAAGAACAAAACAATTCACCCAGATTTGAGTTAGAGAGTCTGTCACATTCTACCATCTCTAGGACATGATTTTTTCGCCAAATGAGGTCAGTGACCGCGCTCGCTATGAGCGCTCACACACACACTCAATCTAGCACCCCTTCAAGCCCCCCCCAGCTTTTTTTTTTTTTTGAGGGTTTTTTTTCTTTTTTTGTTTTTTTTGTTTCTTTTTTCCTTTTTTATTTTTTAAGCGAACCTAGAGAACAACTTTTCTATACATTTTATATTTCAAAAATAACAATTGTCGGTTCCACCTTGAAAACCTGATTTATCTACGGTTATTTTATTACGGCGCTTGTCAATTTTATCATGCAACAGATTTTAATAAAAACGTCTTTTCCCCTTGGTGACGACTGTTCAATTATCGTTCTTTAGGCCTTTAAAAGCTTTCAAAGATTTTTCTGTACAAGTCAAAATTTGAGTTTCTGTTTAAAAAAAAAAACAACTAAACATTTACTGATGTTAATATTTAAAGGAAAGCTGTTATACATTCAATTACCATTCTTGCATTTTAAGTGTAAGCAGGTCAATAATTTTTAAACTCAAAGATGATTTTCTTTTTCGTTTTAAGTTTACATTCAGTTTTTCTTACTTCTACTTTAACACTTGAAATGTCTCATATATTTCCAAAGGCTTCATATCGATGTTAATAATGATTTTTTTTCCTTTTTAGTTCTCAATATGTGCTCAAATATATTTAGTTAAACAGCAGTTGAATTCATTAAAGTATCAAACACGTCTTAACTTAGGTTAAAAACTTCAAATCAACA
>JAWDGP010000679.1:0-12500 GCA_033675545.1 Elysia crispata
TGCCCGCCGCTTGTAGGTGCTCTGGTGGCCGCGTACTTCTATGTCAAGCTTGTCTGACATATCTGTTGCCCGCCGCTTGTGGTGCTCTGGTGGCCGCGTGCTCTATGTGAAGCTTGTTAGACATATCTGTTGCCCGCCGCATGTGGTGCTCTGGTGGCCGCCTGCTCTATGTCAAGCTTGTCTGACATATCTGTTGCCCTCCACTTGTGGTGCTCTGGTGGCCGCGTGCTCTATGTCAAGCTTGTCTGACATATCTGTTGCCCGCCGCTTGTGGTGCTCTGGTGGCCGCGTGCTCTTTGTCAATCTTGTATGACATATCTGTTGCCCGCAACTTGTGGTGCTCTGGTGGCCGCGTGCTCTATGTCTAGCTTGTCTGACATATCTGTTGCCCGCCACTTGTGGTGCTCTGGTGGCCGCATACTCTATGTCAAGCTTTTCTGACATATGTGCTAACCGCCACTTGTGGTGCTCTGGTGGCCGTGTGCTCTATGTCAAGCTTGTCTGACATATCTGTTGCCCGCCACTTGTGGTGCTCTGGTGGCCGCGTGCTCTATGTCAAGCTTGTCTGACATATGTGCTAACCGCCACTTGTGGTGCTCTGGTGGCCGCGTGCTCTAAGTCAAGCTTGTATGACATATCTGTTGCCCGCCACTTGTGGTGCTCTGGCGGCCGCGTACTCTATGTCAAACTTGTATAACATATCTGATAACCGCCACTTGTGGTGCTCTGGTGGCCGTAAGCTCTATGTCAAGCTTGTATGACATATCTGTTGCCCGCCGCGTGTGGTGCTCTGCTGGCCGCGTGCTCTATGTGAAGCTTGTATGACATATCTGTTGCCCGCCACTTGTGGTGCTCTGGTGGCCGCGTGCTCTATGTCAAGAATGTCTGACATATCTGTTGCCCGCCATTTGTGGTGCTCTGGTGGCCGCGTGCTCTATGTGAAGCTTGTCTGACATATCTGTTGCCCGCCGCTTGTGGTGCTCCGGTGGCCGCGTGCTCTATGTCAAAAATGTCTGAAGTATCTGTTGAATGCCACTTGTGGTGCTCTGGTGGCCGCGTGATCTATGTCAAGCTTGTCTGACATATCTGTTGCCCGCCACTTGTGGTGCTCTGGTGGCCGCATACTCTATGAGAAGCTTGTCTGACATATCTGTTGCCCGCCACTTGTGGTGCTCTGGTGGCCGCGTGCTCTATGTGAAGCTTGTCTGACATATCTGTTGCCCGCCACTTGTGGTGCTCTGGCGGCCGCGAACTCTATGTGAAGCTTGTCTGACATATCTGTTGCCCGCCACTTGTGGTGCTCTGGTGGCCGCATACTCTATGTGAAGCTTGTCTGACATATCTGTTGCCCGCCGCTTGTGGTGCTCTGGTGGCCGCGTGCTCTATGTGAAGCTTGTATGACATATCTGTTGCCCGCCAATTGTGGTGCTCTGGTGGCCGCGTGCTCTATGTCAAGCTTGTCTGACATATCTGTTGCCCGCCACTTGTGGTGTCTGGCGGCCGCGTACTTTGTGTCAAACTTGTATGACATATCTGCTAACCGCCACTTGTGGTGCTCTGGTGGCCGTGTGCTCAATGTGAAGCTTGTATGACATATCTGCTAACCGCCACTTGTGGTGCTCTGGTGGCCGTGTGCTCTATGTTAAGCTTGTCTGACATATCTGTTGCCCGCCACTTGTGGTGCTCTGGTGGCCGCGTGCTCTATGTCAAGCTTGTATGACATATCTGCTAACCGCCACTTGTGGTGCTCTGGTGGCCGCGTGCTCTATGTCAAGCTTGTATGACATATCTGTTGTCCGCCGCTTGTGGTGCCCTGCTCGCATTGTGCTCTATGTGAAGCTTGTCTGACATATCTGTTGCCCTCCACTTGTGGTGCTCTGGTGGCCGCGTGCTCTATGTGAAGCTTGTCTGGCATATCTGTTGCCCGCCACTTGTGGTGCTCTGGTGGCCGCGTGCTCTATGTCAAGCTTGTCTGACATATCTGTTGCCCGCCACTTGTGGTGCTCTGGTGGCCGCGTGCTCTATGTCAAGCTTGTCTGACATATCTGTTGCCCTCCACTTGTGGTACTCTGGTGGCCGCGTGCTCTATGTGAAGCTTGTCTGGCATATCTGTTGCCCGCCTCTGGTGGTGCTCTGGTGGCAGCATGCTCTATGTGAAGCTTGTCTGGCATATCTGCTGCCCGGCACTCGTGGTGCTCTGGTGGCCGCGTGCTCTATGTGAAGCTTGTCTGGCATATCTGTTGCCCGCCACTGGTGGTGCTCTGGTGGCCGCCTGCTCTATGTGAAGCTTGTCTGGCATATCTGTTGCCCGCCACTCGTGGTGCTCTGGTGGCCGCTTGCTCTATGTCAAGCTTGTCTGACATATCTGCTGCCCGCCGTTTGTGGTGCTCTGGTGGCCGCGTGCTCTATGTCAAGCTTGTCTGACATATCTGTTGCCCGCCACTTGTGGTGCTCTGGTGGCCGCGTGCTCTATGTCAAGCTTGTCTGACATATCTGTTGCCCGCCGCTTGTGGTGCTCTGGTGGCCGCGTGCTCTATGTCAAGCTTGTCTGACATATCTGTTGCCCGCCGCTTGTGGTGCTCTGGTGGCCGCGTGCTCTATGTGAAGCTTGTCTGACATATCTGTTGCCCGCCGCTTGTGGTGCTCTGGTGGCCGCGTGCTCTATGTCAAGCTTGTCTGACATATCTGTTGCCCGCCGCTTGTGGTGCTCTGGTGGCCGCGTGCTCTATGTCAAGCTTGTCTGACATATCTGTTGCCCGCCGCTTGTGGTGCTCTGGTGGCCGCGTGCTCTATGTCAATCTTGTATGACATATCTGTTGCCCGCCACTTGTGGTGCTCTGGTGGCCGCGTGCTCTATGTCAAGCTTGTCTGACATATCTGTTGCCCGCCACTTGTGGTGCTCTGGTGGCCGCGTACTCTATGTCAAGCTTTTCTGACATATCTGCTGCCCGCCACTTGTGGTGCTCTGGTGGCCGTGTGCTCTATGTCAAGCTTGTCTGACATATCTGTTGCCCGCAACTTGTGGTGCTCTGGTGGCCGCGTGCTCTATGTCAATCTTGTCTGACATATGTGCTAACCGCCACTTGTGGTGCTCTGGTGGCCGCGTGCTCTAAGTCAAGCTTGTATGACATATCTGTTGCCCGCCACTTGTGGTGCTCTGGCGGCCGCGTACTCTATGTCAAACTTGTATGACATATCTGATAACCGCCACTTGTGGTGCTCTGGTGGCCGTAAGCTCTATGTGAATCTTGTATGACATATCTGTTGCCCGCCGCTTGTGGTGCTCTGGTGGCCGCGTGCTCTATGTGAAGCTTGTCTGACATATCTGTTGCCCGCCACTTGTGGTGCTCTGGTGGCCGCGTGCTCTATGTCAAGAACGTCTGACATATCTGTTGCCCGCCACTTGTGGTGCTCTGGTGGCCGCGTGCTCTATGTGAAGCTTGTCTGACATATCTGTTGCCCGCCGCTTGTGGTGCTCTGGTGGCCGCGTGCTCTATGTCAAAAATGTCTGAAGTATCTGTTGAATGCCACTTGTGGTGCTCTGGTGGCCGCGTGATCTATGTCAAGCTTGTCTGACATATCTGTTGCCCGCCACTTGTGGTGCTCTGGTGGCCGCGTACTCTATGAGAAGCTTGTCTGACATATCTGTTGCCCGCCACTTGTGGTGCTCTGGTGGCCGCGTGCTCTATGTGAAGCTTGTCTGACATATCTGTTGCCCGCCACTTGTGGTGCTCTGGTGGCCGCGTACTCTATGAGAAGCTTGTCTGACATATCTGTTGCCCGCCACTTGTGGTGCTCTGGTGAATCGTTCTCTATGTGTAGCTTGTCTGACATATCTGTTGCACGCCTCTTGTGGTGCTCTGGTGGCCGCGTGCTCTATGTCAAGCTTGTCTGACATATCTGTTGCCCGCCAATTGTGGTGCTCTGGTGGCCGCGTGCTCTATGTCAAGCTTGTCTGACATATCTGTTGCCCGCCACTTGTGGTGTCTGGCGGCCGCGTACTTTGTGTCAAACTTGTATGACATATCTGCTAACCGCCACTTGTGGTGCTCTGGTGGCCGTGTGCTCAATGTCAAGCTTGTATGACATATCTGCTAACCGCCACTTGTGGTGCTCTGGTGGCCGTGTGCTCAATGTCAAGCTTGTCTGACATATCTGTTGCCCGCCACTTGTGGTGCTCTGGTGGCCGCGTGCTCTATGTCAAGCTTGTATGACATATCTGCTAACCGCCACTTGTGGTGCTCTGGTGGCCGTGTGCTCAATGTCAAGCTTGTATGACATATCTGTTGCCCGCCACTTGTGGTGCTCTGGCTGCCGCGTGCTCTATGTCAAGCTTGTCTGACATATCTGTTGCCCGCCACTTGTGGTGCTCTGGTGGCCGCATACTCTATGTCAAGCTTGTATGACATATCTGTTGCCCGCCACTTGTGGTGCTCTGGCTGCCGCGTGCTCTATGTCAAGCTTGTCTGACATATCTGTTGCCCGCCACTTGTGGTGCTCTGGTGGCCGCGTGCTCTATGTCAAGCTTGTATGACATATCTGTTGCCCGCCACTTGTGGTGCTCTGGTGGCCGCGTGCTCTATGTGAAGCTTGTCTGACATATCTGTTGCCCGCTACTTGTGGTGCTCTGGTGGCCGCGTGCTCTATGTGAAGCTTGTCTGGCATATCTGCTGCCCGGCACTCGTGGTGCTCTGGTGGCCGCGTGCTCTATGTGAAGCTTGTCTGGCATATCTGTTGCCCGCCACTCGTGGTGCTCTGGTGGCCGCGTGCTCTATGTGAAGCTTGTCTGGCATATCTGTTGCCCGCCACTTGTGGTGCTCTGGTGGCCGCGTGCTCTATGTCAATCTTGTATGACATATCTGCTGCCCGCCGCTTGTGGTGCTCTGGTGGCCGCGTGCTCTATGTCAAGCTTGTCTGACATATCTGCTGCCCGCCGCTTGTGGTGCTCTGGTGGCCGCGTGCTCTATGTCAAGAATGTCTGACATATCTGCTGCCCGCCGCTTGTGGTGCTCTGGTGGCCGCGTGCTCTATGTCAAGCTTGTCTGACATATCTGTTGCCCGCCGTTTGTGGTGCTCTGGTGGCCGCGTGCTCTATGTCAAGAATGTCTGACATATCTGCTGCCCGCCGCTTGTTGTGCTCTTGTGGCCGCTTGCTCTATGTCAAGCTTGTATGACATATCTGCTGCCGCCACTTTTGGTGCTCTGGTGGCCTCATGCTCTATATGAAGCTTATCTAGCATATCTGTTGCCCGGCACTTGTGGTGCTCTTGTGGCCTCGTGCTCTATGTCAAGCTTGTTTGACATATCTGCTGTCCGCTGCATGTGGTGCTTTGATGGCCGCGAAGTCTATGTCAAGCTTGTCTGACGTATCTGCTGCCCGCCGCTGGTGGTGCTCTGGTGGCCGCGTGCTCTTTGTCAAGCTTGTCTGACATATCTGCTGCCCGCCGCTGGTGGCCACGTGCTCTATGTCAATCTTGTATGACATATCTGTTGCCCGCCGCTTGTGGTGCTCTGGTGGCCGCGTGCTCTATGTCAAGAACGTCTGACATATCTTCTGCCTGCCACTTGTGGTGCTCTGGTGGCCGCGTGCTCTATGTCAAGCTTGTATGACATATCTGCTGCCCGCCACTTGCGGTGCTCTGGTGGCCGCGTGCTCTATGTCAAGAATGTCTGACATATCTGCTGCCCGCCGCTTGTGGTGCTCTGGTTGCCACGTGATCTATGTCAAGCTTGTCTAGAATATCTGCTGCCTGCCACTTGTGAAGCTCTGGTGGCCGCGTGCTCTATGTCAAGCTTGTATGATATATCTGCTGCCCGCCGCTGGTTTTTGCGCGTGCTCTTTGTGAAGCTTGTATGACATATCATTTGCCCGGCACTTGCGGTGCTCTGGTGGCCGCGTGCTCTATGTCAAGAATGTCTGACATATCTGCTGCCCGCCGCTTGTGGTGCTCTGGTGGCCGCGTGCTCTATGTCAAGAATGTCTGACATATCTGCTGCCCGCCGCTTGTGGTGCTCTGGTGGCCGCGTTCTCTATGTGAAGCTTTTCTGACATATCTGCTGCCCTCTGTTTGTGGTGCTCTGGTGGCCGCATGATTTCTCACAAGCGTGTCTAGAACATCTGGTGCCCGCCGCTCGTGGTCCTCTATCATTTCTCACAAGCTTGTCTAGAACACTTCCTGCCCAACGTTTGTGGTGCTCTATGGTTTCTCACAAGCTTGTCTGAAACATCTGCTGCCCGCCGCGTGTGATGCTCTATGGTTACTGACAAGCTTGTCTAAAATATCTACTGCCCGCCGCTTGTGGTGCTCTATGATTTCTCTCAAGCTTGTCTAGAACATCTGCGCCCGCCGCGTGTGGTACTCAGACTCCCAAACCGCGTGTGCTGCCCGCCGCTTGTGGTGCCCTTATGACTGCTCACAAGTTTGTCTCGAACATTTACTGCCCGGCGCTTGTGGTGCTCTATGATTTCTCACAAGCTTGTCTAGAATATCTGCTGCCCGCCGCTTGCGGTGCTTTATGATTTCTCACAAGCGTGTCTAGAATATCTGCTGCCCGCCGCATGCGGTGCTTTATGATTTCTCACAAGCTTGTCTAGAATATCTGCTGCCCGCCGCTTGCGGTGCTTTATGATTTCTCACAAGCGTGTCTAGAATATCTGCTGCCCGCCGCTTGCGGTGCTTTATGATTTCTCACAAGCGTGTCTAGAATATCTGCTGCCCGCCGCTTGCGGTGCTTTATGATTTCTCACAAGCGTGTCTAGAATATCTGCTGCCCGCCGCTTGCGGTGCTTTATGATTTCTCACAAGCTTGTCTAGAATATCTGCTGCCCGCCGCTTGCGGTGCTTTATGATTTCTCACAAGCGTGTCTAGAATATCTTGTGCCCGCCGCTTGTGGTGCTCTATGATTTCTCACAAGCTTGTCTAGAACGTCTGCTGCCCGCCGCTTATGGTTCTCAGATTCCCAAACCGCTTCTTCGTTTTTTAGAATTGTTCAGGGCAGATTCTGATTCCCAAACCGCTTCTTCGTTTTTTAGAATTGTTCAGGGCAGATTCTGACTGCCAAACCGCTGCTTCGTGTTTTAGAATCATGCAGGGCAGATTGTGAACGCGTAAACCAATATTTCTTGTTTTAAAATGATGCAGGGTAGATCGTGAATTCCCAAATCGTCACTTCGTGTTTTAGAATGATGCAGGACAGATCGTGAACTTCCAAACCGCTACTTCGTGTTTTAGAATGATGCAGGACAGATCGTGAACTTCCAAACCGCTACTTCGTGTTTTAGAATGATGCAGGACAGATCGTGAACTTCCAAACCGTCACTTCGTGTTTTAGAATGATGCAGGACAGATCGCATTGCAAAAATCAGCAGTGCTCTCTTTACCAGATATGAAAGTAACATTTTAGTTTTCTGAATTATAAAACTAATCCAAACAATACTGGCAAGACGAGTGTGAACTTATCGACACTGGGCTGGAACTCAAGGGTTTGTGACCGTGTGACGGTCCCCGGGGCTTCACGTTTAGTGTTAAGTCTAACACCGACAATAAACTGCACCTAAAGACCAGGCCGCGGCATCAATATTGCAGAAGACATTAAGGCACGGGCTTTGGGCTCTTCCATCTCGACACTTACTTCTAGAGTGGCTGTGGGGGGGGGGGGGGGAGATTGCTAGATGGATTGGGATGGAGGGGGGAGAATGACAGCAGAGATTACAATGAAAGGAGAAACAAAGGGGAGTACAGACGGTGACACCAAGAGATAGGGGAGAGAGAGAGAGAGAGAGAGAGAGAGAGAGAGAGAGAGAGAGAGAGAGAGAGAGAGAGAGAGAGAAAGAGAGAGAGAGAGAGAGAGAGAGAGAGAGAGAGAGAGAGAGTGAGAGAGAGAGAGAGAGGAGTATTTGGAGACTTGGAGAGAAAGAAACAGAGGCATGTGAGAGGCAGAGGGACAGGGCAGAGAAAGGTACATTGAAAGACAGACAGAGGGAACGTATCAGAAAAAGTAAAAAAGTTACGTGAAATGGACTTTCAATCTAAGGATAAAATGGAGCTAGATAATCTAAGGCTAGATTTAAGCCAGATAAACTAGGCTGGCGCTTTATTCAGGACACGTCTTAATTTCCTTCACGCTTAAACCGCAATTTGGTGCGACCATGGAAAACAGTCGCAGTCTTTTCTATATCAAGAAGAACCTTTAGATAACATCATTTCTAGATTCTGGTCATTGAAGTACTGTTCACTACATTGATTTACTTAGAGGTTTCTTGTTCGGCATAAAAATTTAAGATTTAGTTTCTGTACGCGTTTCCTTATAATATAAAGACTGTTTATTTGAAAATACAGATAATGATGAATATGATGATGATGATAAAGATAAAAAAAAAATTACTGAAGTGTACTGTAATGAAAAGCAGCAGTATCTTTGCTCCAATGAGGGGATGTGGTGACCTTGGAGTAGAGGTACAGAATGACAGTTCATTTCAACACCACAGATACTCCAAGACTAAACTAGATATGTGACGTCACGGTATCGCCCATTGCCGACTCCCACTCCAAAAGCTATGACTCGGGAAACTGGTAGAAGCAAACGTACCCAACCACCCTCAATGCCAACCAATTACACCACAGTAATGTCGCTGTCAGTATTGGCAGTGCGTGTCATGACTACTATAGTTGCGCAAAACAGATCGCTCTTTATAATATCCTGTACTTTTTTGATGCACTTTAATTTTAAAAACGCGATATTTTTCATGGCCAAAGTAAAATTGTTCACCCATTTATTGATGCGTAGATGGTTTCGGCTCACGAAAGAAACTGACAACATGAGAGTGTTGTACACTCGAGACTTTCCATTTGTCTCTCTGGAGACACGCCACTTGCTTTTGGGTTGACCAACCGTCCTCATATCTACAGGACCTCTCCTATGAGGCTTTTGGTGTAAACATTATTGGTGGTCATTGGGTCCACAACCTGACACGTGAGGTCGACATTATTGGTGGTCATTGGGTCCACAACCTGACACGTGAGGTCGACATTATTGGTGGTCATTGGGTCCACAGCCTGACACGTGAGGTCGACATTATTGGTGGTCAATGAGTCCACAACCTGACCCGTGAGGTCGAAATTATTAGTGATCAATGAGTCCACAACATGACTCGTAAGGTCGAAATTATTGTTGATGAATGAACCTGTGACTCGACCCGTGAGGTCGACATTATTGGCATGGTGATCATGGAGTTAACAACCTGACCCGTTAGTTAAACATTTTTCCTGATCATGGATTAAACCTGACCCCTGAGTCGTCATTCTTGGTGATCACTGAATCCACAAACTGACCCGTAATGTCGACATTCTTGGTGATCAATGAATCCACAACCTGGCGCCTGATATCGACAAGATTAGTGATCATGGAGTAAACAACCTGACCTGTGATGTCGACATTATTGGTGATCAATGAATCCACAACCTGACGCCTGATATCGACAAGATTAGTGATCATAGAGTAAACAACCTGACCCGTGAGGTCGATATTAAAGAACCTGACCCGTTAGGTCGACATTATTAGTGATCAATGAATACACAAGCTGAGACGTGATGTGACATTCTTGGTGGTCATGGAGTAAACAACTTGACCGATGATGTCGACATAATTGATTATCAATGGTTCCACAACCTGACCTGTGATGTCGACATTATTGGTGATCACGAAATCCACAACCTGACCCGAGATGTCTACATTCTTGGTGGTCATGGAGTAAACAACCTAACCGTGATATAGACATTATTGGTGATCATTGAATCCAAAACTTGACCCGTGATGTTGACATTATTGATGATCAATGAATCCACAACATGACGCGTTATGTCGACAATATAGGTGATAATGGAGTGAACAACCTGATCCGTGAAGTCAATATTAAACAACCTGACCCGTGAGGTAGACATTATTGATGATCAATGAATCCACAACCTGTCGCGTGATGTCTACGATATTGGTGATCATGCAGTGAACAACCTGACCCTGTGAGGTCAATATTAAAGAACCTGACCCGTGAGGTAGACATTATTAGTGATCAATGAATCCACAACCTGACCCGTGATGTCGACATTATTAGTGATCAATAAATCCACAACCTGACCTGTGATGTCGACATTATTGGTGATCAATGAATCCACAACATGACCCGTGATGTCTACATTCTTGGTGGTCATGGAGTAACAACCTAACCCGTGATGTCGACATTATTGGTGATCAATGAATCCACAACGTGACCCGTGATGTCTACATTCTTGGTGGTCATGGAGTAACAACCTAACCCGTGATGTCGACATTATTAGTGATCAATGAATCCACAACCTGACCCGTGATGTCGACATTATTAGTGATCAATAAATCCACAACGTGACCCGTGATGTCTACATTCTTGGTGATCAATGAATCCACAACCTGACCTGTGATGTCGACATTATTGGTAATCAATAAATCCACAACGTGACCCGTGATGTCTACATTCTTGGTGATCATGGAGTAAACAACCTAACCCGTGATGTCGACATTATTGGTGATCAATGAATCCAAAACCTGACCCGTCATGTTGACATTATTGATGATCAATGAATCCACAACATGACGCGTGATGTCGACAATATTGGTGATAATGAAGTAAACAACCTAACCCGTGAGGTCGATCTTATTGGTGATCAATGAATTCACATCCTGTCGCGTGATGTCGACAATATTGGTGATCATGGAGTGAACAACCTGACCCGTGAGGTCAATATTAAAGAACCTGACCCGTGAGGTAGACATTATTAGTGATCAATGAATCAAAAACCTGACCCGTGATTTCGACATTATTGGTGATCATTGAGTTCACAACCTGCCCGTGAGGTCGACATTATTGGTGATCAAATAGTCCACAACCCGACGTATGATACTGACATTATTGGTGATCAATGAGTCCACAACATGACCCGTGATATCGATATTATTGGTGATAATGAGTCTACAGCCTGACGCGTGATACTGATATTGTTGGGATCAATGAGTCCACAACTTGACCGATGATGTCGATATTATTAGTGATAATGAGTCTACAGCCTGGTCCATTATGTCGACACTATTGATGATCAATGAATCCACAACCTGACCCGTGATGTCGACACTATTGATGATCAATGAATCCACAACCTGACCCGTGATGTCGACATTATTGATGATCAATGAATCCACAACCTTCACGTGATGTCGAATTACTGGTTATCAATGAATCCACAGCCTGACCCGTGATGTCGGTATTATTGGTGTTCAGTGAATCCACACCCTTATCCGTGATATCGACTTTATTGGTGATCAATGAATCCATAGCCTTATCCGTGATATCGACATTATTGGTTATCAATGAATCCACAGCCTGACCCGTGATGTCGATATTATTGGTTGTCAATGAATCCACAGCCTGACCCGGGATGTTGGTATTATTGGTGTTCAGTGAATCCACACCCTTATCCGTGATATCGACTTTATTGGTGATCAATGAATTCAAAGCCTGACCCGTGATGTTGGTATTATCGGTGATCAATGAATCCACAGCCTGACCCGTGATGTCGATATTATTGGTGATCAATGAATCCACAGCCTTATCCGTGATATCGACTTTATTGGTGATCAATGAATTCACAGCCTGACCCGTGATGTCGGTATTATTGGTGATCAATGAATCCACAGCCTTATCCGTGATATCGACTTTATTGGTGATCAATGAATTCACAGCCTGACCCGTGATGTCGATTTTATTGGTGATCACAGGATTCCCAGACTGACCCGTGATGTCGATATAATTGGTGATGAACCCACAGCCTGAACCGTGATTTCGATATTATTGCTATGTACGCACAGCCTGACCCGTGATTTCGATATTATTGGTGATGAATCCACAGCCTGACCCGTGATGTCGATATTATTGGTCACCAATGAGTTTACAGCCTGACCCGTGATATCGATATTATTGGTCATCAATGAGTCTACAGCCTGACCCCCGATATCGATATTATTGATCATCAATGAGTCTACAGCCTTACCCGTGATGTCGATATTATTGGTCACCAATGAGTCTACAGCCTTACCCGTGATGTCGATATTATTGGTCATCAATGAGTCTCTACAGCTTGATGTCCGGAAGAAAAGGCCAGAGATAAGCAAATTGTGGACAAATAAAGCAGGTAGAGACAATGCCTTATCATAAATCTTGAAAACCTCTAAAACTCACTTATAGCATTTCAGACGTACAAAGCGGTGCTTAAATAAATAAAAAAGTTTTGAAAGTATTATGACCAATTGAATTTTTGGAATTAATTAAGTGAACCGTCCGACATTGTGTAATATTCCTTAATGGAAAGACTAGCCGGAGGACTCTGATGGAGCGAGAAATACCAATACACCTATAAGCTCCACCAACCACTACAAAACAGGTTTTGTTCTCTTCATGCCAGACTTGATCTGT
>JAWDGP010000680.1:0-22500 GCA_033675545.1 Elysia crispata
ACAACTACAACTACAACAAGTACAACTCAACAAGTACAACTACAACTACAAAAAGTACAACTACAACTGCAACTACAACAAGTACAACTACAACTACAAGAAGTACAACTACAATCACAACTGCAACAAGTACAACTACAACTACAACAAGTACAACTACAACTACAACTACAATATATACAACTAAAACTAAAACTACAACAGTACAATTACAACTACAACTACAAAAAGTACAACTACAACTACAACTACAACAAGTACAACTACAACTACAACAAGTACAACTACAACTACAACTACAACAAGTACAACAAGTACAACTACAACTACAACAAGTACATATACAACTACAACTACAACAAGTACAACTACAACTACAACAAGTACAACTTCAAGTACAACTACAACAAGTACAACTACAACTACAACAACAACAAGTACAACTACAACTACAACTACAAAAAATACAACTATAACTACAACTACAACAAGTACAACTACAACTATAACAACAACAAGTACAACTACAACTACAGCTACAACAAGTACAAGTATAACTTCAACTACAACAAGTACAACAAGTACAACAAGTACAACTACAACTACAACAAGTACAAATACAACAAGTACAACTACAACTCTATCTACAACAAGTACAACTACAACTGAAACAAGTACAACTACAACTACAACTACAACAAGTACAACTACAACTACAACTACAAGAAGTGCAACTACAACTACAATAAGTACAAATACAACTACAACTACAACAAGTACAACTACAACTACAACAAGTACAACTACAACTACAACAAGTACAACTACAACTACAACTACAACAAGTACAAATACAACAACAACTACAACAAGTACAACTACAACCACAACTACAACAAGTATAACTACAACTACATTTAAAACAAGTACAACTACAAATATAACTACAACAAGTACAACTACAACTACAACTACAACAATTCAACTACAACTACAACTTCAACATGTACAACTACCACTACAACAAGTAGATTTAAAACTACAACTACAACAATTACAACAACAAATACAACTATAACAAGTAGAAGTACAACTACAACAATAACAACTACAACTACAAGAAATACAACTAGTAAAAGTACAACTAGAACTACAACAAGTACGACTACAACTACAACTACAACAAGTACATCTACAACTACAACTACAACAAGTACAACTACAACTACAACAAGTACAACTACAACTACAACTACAACAAGTACAACTACAACTACAACAAGTACAACTACAACTTTAACTACAACAAGTACAACTACAACTACAACTACAACAAGTACAACTACAACGACAACTACAACAAGTACATTTACAACTACAACTACAACAAGTACAACTACAACTACAACTACAACTACAACAAGTACAACTACAACTACAACTACAACAAGTACAACTACAACTACAACTACAACTACAACATGTCCAAATACAACTACAACTACAAGTACAAGTACAACTACAACTACAACTGCAACAAGTACAACTACAACTACAACTACAACAAGTACAACTACAACTACAACAAGTACAACTACAACTACAACAACAATAAGTACAACTACAACTACAACTACAACAAGTACAACTACAACTACAACTACAACAAGTACAACCACAACGAAAACTGCAAGAATAAAAGTTACAACTAAAATTACAACAAGTTCAACTACAACTACAACTACAACAAGTACAAATACAACTACAACTACAACATGTAGAACTACAACTAAAACTAAAACAAGTACAACTACAACTACAACTAGAACAAGTACAACTTCAACTACAACAAGTACAACTACAAGTTAACAAGTACAAGTACAACTAAAGCTACAACAAGTACAACTAGAACTGCAACTACAACAAGTACAACTACAACTACAACTACAACAACTAAAACTACAAATACAACTACAACAAGTAAAACTAAAACTAAAACTACAACAAGTACAACTACAACTACAACTACAAGAAGTACAACTACAACTACAACTACAACAAGTACAAGTACAACTACAACTACAACAAGTACAACTACAACTACAACTACAACAAATACAACTACAACTACAACTACAACAAGTACAACTACAACTACAACAAGTACAACTACAACTACAACTACAACAAGTACAACTACAACTACAACTACAACAAGTACAACTACAAGTACAACTACAACAAGTACAACTACAACTACAACTACAACAAGTACAACTACAACTACAACTACAACAAGTACAACTACAACTACAACTACAACAAGTACAACTACAACTACAAAAAGTACAACTACAACTACAACAAGTACAAGTACAACTACAACTACAACAAGTACAACTACAACTACAACAAGTACAACTACAACTACAACTACAATACGTACAACTACAACTACAACTACAACAAGTACAAGTACAACTACAACTACAACAAGTACAACTACAACTACAACTACAACAAGTACAACTACAACTACAACTACAACAAGTACAACTACAACTACAACTACAACAAGTACAAGTACAACTACAACTACAACAAGTACAATTACAACTACAACTACAACAAGTACAACTACAACTACAACTACAACAAGTACAAGTACAACTACAACTACAACAAGTACAAGTACAACTACAACTACAACAAGTACAACTACAAATACAACTACAACAAGTACAACTACAACTACAACTACAACTACAACGGTACAACTTTAACTAGAACAAGTACAATTACAACTACAACAAGTACAACTACAACTACAACTCCAACTGCAACAAGTACAACTACAACTACAACGAGTACATCTACAACTACAACAAGTTCTACTACAATTATAACTACAACAAGTACAACTAAAAATACAACTAAAACAAGTCCAAGTACAACAACTACAACAAGTACAACTACAACTACAACTACAACATGTACAACTACAACTAAAACTACACAAAGTAAGAGTACAAATACAACAAGTGCAACGACAACTACAACAAGTACAAGTACAAGTACAACTACAAGTACAAGAAGTACAACTACAACTACAACTACAACAAGTACAAGAACAACTACAACTACAACAAGTACAAGAACAACTACAACTACAACAAGTACAACAACAACTACAACAAGTACAAGTACAACTACAACTACAACAAGTACAACTACAACTACAACAAGTACAACAACAACAAAAAATACAACAACAATAAATACTAGTACAGCTTCAACTAAAACAAGTACAACTACAACTACAACAACTACAACAAGTACAAGTACAACTACAACTATAACAAGTACAACTACAACTACAACACTGACAACTACGACCACAACAAGTACAACTACAACGACAACAAGTACAAGTACAACTAAAAGTACAACAAGTACAACTACAACTACAACAAGTACAACTACAACTACAACAAGTACAACTACAACTACAACAAGTACAACCACAACTACAACAAGTACAACTACAAAAGTTATAAGTACAAGTACAACTACAGCAAGTACAACTACAAGTACAACTACAACTACAACTAAAACAATTACAAGTACAACTACAACTACAACAAGTACAACTACAACTACAACTACAACAAGTACAAGTACAACTACAACTACAACAAGAATAAGTACAACTACAACTACAACTACAACAAGTACAACTACAAATACAATTACAATAAGTACAACTACAACTACAAGTAGAGCACGTATAACTACAACTACAACAAATATACTAAAACTACAACTACAATACATAAAACTACAACTACAATTACAACAAGTACAACTACAACTACAACAAGTACAACTACAAGTACAACAAATGCTACAACAAGTACAACTACAACTACATTAAGTACAACTACATCTACAACTACAACAAATACAACTACAACTACAACAAGTACAACTACAACTATAACTACAACAAGTACAACTACAACTACAACTACAACAAGTCCATGTACAACTACAACTACATTAAAAACAACAACATCTACAACTAGAACAAGTAAGACTACAACTACAACACGTACAACTACAACTACAAAAACTACAAGAACAACTACAACTACAACAAGAACAACTACAACTACATCAAGTACAACTACAACTACAACTTCAACAAGTACAACTAATACTACATCTACAACATGGACAACTACAACTTCAAAAAGTACAAATACAACTACAACCAGAAGTACAACTACAATTACAACAAGTTCAAGTACAACTATAACTATAACAAGTACAACTTCAACTACAACTACCACAAGTACAACAACATATACAGCAAGTACAACTACAACTTCAACTACAACAAGTACAACTAGAACAAGTGTAACTTCAACTACAACTATACAACTATAACTACAACAAGTACAAGTACAACTACAACAAGTACAACTACAACTACAACTACAACAAGTACAACTACAACTAAAACTATAACAGTACAACTACAAGTACAACTACAACATATACAACTACAACTACAACTACAAAAAGTAAGAGTACAACTACAACAAGTGCAACAACAACTACAACAAGTACAAGTACAACTACAACTACAACAGGTACAACTACAACTACAAGAAGTACAACTACAACTACAACTACAACAAGTACAACTACAACTACATCAAGTACAAGTACAACTACAACTACAACAAGTACAACTACAACTACAACAGTATAACTACAACTACAACAATTACAACTAGAAATACAACAAGTACAACTACAACTACAACTACAACAAGTACAACTAATACTACATCTACAACATGAACAACTACAACTATAACAAGTACAAGTACAACTACAACCAGAAGTACAATTACAACTACAACAAGTTCAAGTACAACTACAATTATAACAAGTACAACTACAACTACAACTACAACAAGTACAACTACATATACAGTAAGTACAACTACAACTTCAACTACAACAAGTACAAGTACAACTACAACTACAACAAGTACAACTACAACAAATACAATTACAACAACCAATACAACAAATACAACTACAACTACTACAAGTACAACTACAACTACGACAAGTTCAACTACAACTACAACAAATACAAGTACAACCACAACTACAACAAGTACAACTACAACTACAACAAGTAAGACAACAACAACAACTATAACTATAACAAGTTGGAACTAAAACTACAACAAGTACAACTACAACTACAACTACAACAAGTAAAACTACAACAACAACTACAAGAAGTTGAAACTACAACTACAACAAGTACAAGTACAACTACAACTACATTAAGTACAACTACAACTACAACAAGTACAACTACAAATACAACTACAACAAGGACAACTACAACTACAACTACAACAAGTACAATTACAAATACAACTACAACAAGGACAACTACAACTACAACAAGTACAACTACAACTACAACTACAACAAGTACAACTAATACTACATGTACAACATGTACAACTACAAATACAACAAGTAGAAGTACAACTACAACAAGTTCAAGTAGAAAAATAACTACAACTACAACAAGTAAAAATACAACTACAACAGGTACAACTAAAACAAAACAAGTACAACTACAACTATAACAAGTACAACTTCTACTACAACAAGTACAAGTACAACAAGTAAAACTTAAACAACAAAAAGTACAAGAACAACTGCACAAAGGACATCTACAACTACAATAAGTGTAACTACAACTACAAAAAATACAACTAAAACAAAAACTACAACTACAGCAAGTACAACTACAACTTCAACTACAACAAGTAACACTACAACTACAATTACAACAAGTTGCAACTACAACTACAACTACAAGTACAACGAGTACAAGTACAACTACAACTACAACAAGTACAACTAAAACTACAACTATAACAAGTACAACTACAACTACAACTACAACAAGTACAACTACATATACAGCAAGTACAAGTACAACCACAACTACAACAAGTACGACTACAACTACAACTACAGCAAGTACAACTACAACTTAAACTACGAGAAGTAAAACTACAACTACAACTACAACAAGTTGCAACTACAACTACAACGAGAACAATTACAACTACAACTACAAGTACAACAAGTACAACTACAACTATAACAAGTACAACTACATCTACAACTACAAAAAGTACAACTACATATACAGCAAGTACAACTACAACTTCAACTACAACAAGTACAACTATAACTACAACAAGTTCAACTACAACTTCAACTACAACTACAACTACAAAAAGTACAAATACAAATACAACTACAACAAGTACAAGTACAACTAAAACTAAAACATTTACAAGTACATCTATCAATAAAACAAGTGAGAGTACAACTACAACTACAACAAGAACAACTACAACTACAACATATACAACTACGACTACAACTACAACAAGTAAGAGTACAACTATAACTACAACAAGTACATTTAAAACTACAAAAAGTACAATTACAACCACAACTACAACAATTCTAACTAAAACTATAACTACAACAAGTAGAACTACAACTACAACTACAACAAGTACAACTACAACTCCAACTACAATGAGTACAACTCACGGCTGTTAAAGAGCGGCATTTTAGTTTGCCTGCCGCACCCGTGAAGCAGCCTGTAACCCGATCGGGTCATGGGGTCAACCATCCCTGCAGAAAGGGGATTCCCCTTTCCTCGCAGCTTTAGATTTTAGATCTAATTTTCACACCAAAACAATGGAGAATTTAAGCTTATGCATGAAAGGAAGAACTACAAAAATCATATAATTTGTTACATCTATACTTCAGCGATACGAGGATATTTTTTGTCCCCTTCTTTTCATGTAATTGATGGAGTTATTGAGCGCTTGAATAAGTATATGAATCTGGAATAATCATAAGTTGGTGACGTTTTTTACGGGACATTTATGAAAAATTGAAACAATTTGTGGGGATGAAATTTTTACAGCATTTCATATATATGTTGAACTTAACACCCACCAAAGGGCATTAGCGAAGAGTTCTCCGTTTCTAAGTTATGCGGGTTTGAGTTGTGATAGTCCACTTCTTACAGCGCTGATACGTCGTTTTGATATAAAATAATAAATCTAAACAACGATAGAACATCGTAGTTCAAGCTGTGGAACGTCAATATATATGAGGGAGGCCTGGTGTTAACTTTTAACAAAATTAAAAACACGCACTAAGAAGAAAATGAAACTTGTGTAGGGTTGCGCATTGTCTTCCTTTACAGGTAAGTCATACGTTTACTTTGCCTTAAGTTCTTCAATCGGCGGGGCGTGTGCTAAGAGTAAGAGCTCTCTCTCTCTCTCTCTCTCTCTCTCTCTCTCTCTCTCTCTCTCTCTCTCTCTCTCTCTCTCTCTCTCTCTCTCTCTGTCTCTCTCTGTCTCTCTCTGTCTCTCTCTCTCTCTCTCTCTCTCTCTCTCTCTCTCTCTCTCTCTCTGTGTCTGTGTCTGTCTGTAATATTTTCAAGCTTTTATTATAACTTTCTTCAAACCTCTGACGCCTAAGTGCTTTGAGTTTATTTACGTCAGAATATTAAAAGCATATTGTAAAAATATTTTTTTTTGTTACTGGAATGATTGTGAACACCAAAAGTTAGTAACGAGCCGTTGATAAAGTCCGCACAGAAGAAACTTTTGATTGTTTCCTCTATCTGTTATTTAGCGATATATCACAACAAGATCTGCAAACTTCATGGAGCTTTTGGTTGCGTTCAGATTCTAAGTGTTGCTCCATATTTAAGTGTTGGTTTGAGGCTTCTAAGGTAGATCTATAGTGCAGAGTGTTATTTGCGGGTAGTTCGTGCAGACCCGAGCGTGTGGAATTATTTTAAAAAATCATATAAAATCAATGAAAAACTCTTCGCACTTCAAACTTTTACAAGTTCTTTATATTATTCTTTCAAATATCGGGAAACAATTTTTAAGCGATAAAATTGTTTCACTTTTGAAATATTCCTATCAAACTGAGGTGTTATGAAAATCAAGAATTTTTTCTGTTCTTTTACTAGAAGTATGAAGATTCACCTGCACCATCTAAACACTTTATAATTGAGAGATAAAAAATATAGCGTTGTATTCAGGACAATTTCAGCTTTAAAATGATTATATGTTTCATATACTTGGTGTTAATGAGGCCATATTTATTGCAATGCAAAAACAAGTAAAACTTCCCAATATTAGATTTAACAGCAGTGCAGCGTCATGCACGGGCACACGCGGTTGCAGCCTGCCTGACAGGTGACTGATCACCGATCCGCCCACTAACTGCGGGCGTCTGAGGTACGGCCTGGAAGCAAACTAAGTTGCCGCTTTTTGGTCTGTTTTAACAGCCGTGAACTACAACTACAACTACAACAAGTACAACTACAACTACAACTTTAACAAGTACAACTACAACTACAACTATAATAAGTACAACCACATATACAGCAAGTACAACTACAACTTCAACTACAACAAGTGCAACTACAACTACATCAAGTACAACTACAACTACAACTACAAGTACAAGTACAACTAGAATTACAACAAGTTCAACTACAACTACAACTACAACTACAACTACAAAAAGTACAAATACAAATACAACTACAACAAGTACAAGTACAACTAAAACTTAAACATTTACAAGTACATCTATCAATAAAACAAGTGAGAGTACAACTACAACTACAATAAGAAAAACTACAACTACAACATATACAACTACGACTACAACTACAACAAGTAAGATTACAACTATAACTACAACAAGTACATTTACAACTACAAAAAGTACAATTACAACTACAACTACAACAATTCCAACTACAACTATAACTACAACAAGTAGAACTACAACTACAACTACAACAAGTGCAACTAAAACTCCAACTACAATGAGTACAACTACAACTACAACTACAACAAGTACAAGTACAACTACAACTAGAACAACTACAATTTGAACTACAACAAGTAAAACTACAACTACAACTACACCTATAACAAGTACAACTACAACTACAACTATAACAAGTGCAACTACATATACAGCAAGTACAACTACAACTTCAACTACAAATACAAGTACAAGTACAACTAATACTACATCAAGTACAAGTACAATTACAGCTTCAAGTACAAATAAACTACAACAGGTACAACTACACATATACAAGTACAGCTAAACAAGTACAACTACAACTAAAACAAGTACATCTACAACTACAACAAGTACAAGTACAACTACAACTACCACAAGTACAACTAGAACTGCAACTACAACAAGTACAACTACAACTGCAACAAGTACAACTACAACTACAACTACAACAAGTAAAACTACAACTACAACAACAACAAGTACAAGTACAACTACAAATACAACAATTTCATTTACAACTCACACAAGTACAACTACGACTACAACAAATACAACTACAACTACAACTACAACAAGTAAACCCACATATACAGCAAGTACAATTACAACTTCAACTACAACAAGTGCAATAACAACTACATCAAGTACAACTGCAACTACAAGTACAAGTACAACTAGAACTACAACAAGTACAAGTACAAATACAACTACAACTACAACAAGTTGCAACTACAACTACAACAAGTAAATGTACAACTATAACTACAACAAGTACAACTACAACTACAACTACAACAAGTACATCTACAACTACAACTACAACGAGTACAAGTACAACTACAACTACAACAAGTAATACTACAACTATAACAAGTAAAACTACAACAAGTACAACTACATATACAGCAAGTACAACTACAACTTCAACTACAACAAGTACAACTATAACTACAACAAGTTCAACTACAACTACAACTACAACTACAACTACAAAAAATACAAATACAAATACAACTACAACAAGTACAAGTACAACTAAAACGAAAACATTTACAACTACATCTACCAATAAAACAAGTAAGAGTACAACTACAACTACAATAAGTGCAACTACAATTACAACTCCAACATATACAACTACAACTACAACAACAACAAGTAAGAGTACAACTAAATCTACAACAAGAAAGACTACAACAACAAAAAGTACAGCTATTACAACTACATTTATAACTACAACAAGTACAACTACAACTACAACTACAACAAGCACAAGTACAACGAAAACTACAACTACAACGAGTACAAGTACAACTACAACTACAACAACTACAACTTGAACTACATCAAGTAAAACTACAACTACAACTACAATAAGTTGCAACTACAACTACAACAAGTACAAGTACAACTATAACTACAACGAGTACAAGTCCAACTACAACTACAACAAGTACATCAACAACTACAACAAGTACAACTACAACTACACCTATAACAAGTACAACTACAACTACAACTACAACAATTGCAACTACATATACAGCAAGTACAACTACAACTTCAACTACAACAAGTACAACTACAACTACAAATACAAAAAGTACAAGTACAACTAATACTACATCAAGTACAAGTACAAATACAGCTTCAAGTACAAATAAACTACAACAGGTACAACTACACATAAACAAGTACAACTAAACAAGTACAACTACAACTAAAACAAGTACATCTACAACTACAACAAGTACAAGTACAACTACAACTACCACAAGTACAACTAGAACTGCAACTACAACAAGTACAACTACAACTGCAACAAGTACAATTACAACTACAACTACAACAAGTAAAACTACAACTACAAGTACAAGTACAACTACAACTACAAAAATTTCATTTACAACTCACACAAGTAAAACTACAACTACAACAAGTACAACTACAACTACAACTATAACAAGTACAACTACAACTACAACTACAACAAGTAAAACCACATATACAGCAAGTACAATTACAACTTCAACTACAACAAGTGCAACTACAACTACATCAAGTACAACTACAACTACAACTACAAGTACAAGTACAACTAGAACTACAACAAGTACAAGTACAAATACAACTACAACTACAACTACAACAAGTTGCAACTACAACTACAACAAGTAAAAGTACAACTATACATACAACAAGTACAACTACAACTACAACAAGTACAACTTTAACTACAACTAAAACAAGTACAACTAGAACTACCACTTCAACAGTACAAATACAACTACAACAACAACAAGTACAACAACAACTACAACAAGTACAACTACAACTACAAATACAACAAGTACAAGTACAACTAATACTACATCAAGTACAAGTACAAATACAGCTTTAAGTACAAATAAACTACAACAGGTACAACTACACATAAACAAGTACAACTAAACAAGTACAACTACAACTACAACAAGTACATCTACAACTACAACAAGTACAAGTACAACTACAATTACAACAAGTACAACTAGCACTACAACTACAACAAGTACAACTACAACTACAACAAGTACAATTACAACTACAACTACAACAGGTACAAGTACAACTACTACTACAACAATTAAATTTAAAACTACAACTACAACAAGTAAAACTACAACTACAACTACAACAATACAAGTACAAATACAACTACAACAAGTACAACTACAACTACAACTACAACAAGTTCAACTAGAACTACAACAATACAAGTACAAATACCACTACAACAAGTACAACTACAACTACAACTACAATAAGTACAACCACATATACAGCAAGTACAACTACAACTTCAACTACAACAAGTGCAACTACAACTACATCAAGTACAACTACAACTACAACTACAAGTACAAGTACAACTAGAACTACAACAAGTACAAGTACAAATACAACTACAACTACAACCTGTACAAGAAAAATTTTAACTACAACAAGTACAACTACAACTTTAACAAGTACAACTACAACTACAAAAATTACAACTGCAAATACAAAAAGTACAAGTACAACTACAACTACAACAAGTACAATTATAACTACAACAAGTACAACTACAACTACAACTAGAACAAGTACAACTACAACTACAGCAAGTACAACTACAACTACAACAAGTACAACTACAACTACAACAAGTACAACTACAACAAGTACAAGTACAACTACAACTACACACAACTTCAACTACAACTACAACTACAACAAATACAACTGCAAGTACAACAAGTACAACTACAACTACAATTACAACCAGTACAACTACAATTAGAAGAAGTTCAACTACAACTACAACTACATCAAGTACAAGTACAACTACAACTACACCAAATACAAGTACAACTACAACAAGTACATCTACAACTACAACTTCAACAACTACAACTACAACCACAGCTACAGCAAGTACAAGTACAACTGCAACATGTACAACTACAACTAAAACTACAAGTAAGAATACAACTACAACTACAACAAGTACAACTACAACTTTAACTACAACATATCGTCGTTGTCATTCCCAAACCGGCTACATACAAATTTTTCGAATTTTTTTTTATTTGCTAAATTGATGCAAGAGATCATATTTTACCTTCCCCAGAAACCTTAGACATGGAAATGATTTAGAAATATGTTAATTATGAGACTTCACAATCCGGACACCTGCATTGCGGAAAAAAGTGTCATGCATATACCGGCTACGTACATAGCCGGCGCCGCTTGTATATTTCAGTGCCATGTTGGGTCTACCGACCGGACACCATACACCTGCGCACGCCACTGTCCGAACTTAATAGCTAAAGTGATTATGTCCTGAGTGTGTGTGTGTGTATATAATGATGATGTGTGTGAGGGATTTTTGTTCTTCCCCCCCCTCACACACACACACACAAACCCTCAAAAAAATAGAACCTGACCTAGTCCCTATATTAATAGCACCGTTCGACAAATTATTTATTCAAACGTCTTGGACTTTGCGTCTGGAACCGATCGCTACATTTTTTTACATCAACCACCGACAGATTTAAGGTAAGTGATACCTTTGAAATTAGGACATATATTTATTTTTTCTTTCTTTTCAATATTGGTTGAACAAATGCAACAATATAAAAAATAGTAATAATATTTATTAGAAAAAATTTTAAAATATTTTTTATTATTCCTTTCATAATAAAAGCCCTAATGGAATAGCTTCACGTGTAACTTCGTTCTTTACATTTTTTTCCCTCATATGTTTATAAATTTTACAAATTTACTTGACATTTCGTTTGGTTTTTAGTGGCAAATAAATGGGGCACTTTGAATAATGGATTTATAAATTGAAAGTACAGGTTATATTATGTTTTCACTATTTTATTTCAACATGTCAACCACGCGCTTTTTTTTAAAGGAAAATCAAATTATTAGCCACAATTCGCTTTTAATATTGAGTGCAATGCAGGGTAGCGATAGGAACATTATAATTTGTGATTTTCCTTACTTACTATAAACATGAGCATCGTTTTATAATCTGCTCAAGTTGTTTGTAGAATGGTAAATATGAGGTGCCGGGGAGTTGTAATGCTCTGAACTTTGACTTCTAATAGGTTATTTGATTGCTTTTTTGGGAAGACGCAGTGTCCTGATTCTACATTTTGCACGAGAAAGAAAGATCAATATCATTTTTTTTTTCTTATTTACATTTTAAAAGCAATTAATGTTTTGTATTATTTTCGCTTTCAATTCTTATTCGCCACTACCATAACTGACTTATAACTGACTTGCAGTAAGGACAGCGTCATCAACTCCTAATATATTCCGGTCATAGCTTTACACAATTCATGCATTATCATCGATAAATTTGCTCACACATGTATTTACCACCTCTTCCTTATTCAGTGACAATCCTGAGAGTGATGGATCCCTTATCTCGCGGACGGCGCCTGGTAGAGCTCAGTCTCGCAAAATAACGAGCCGTTGTGAAAAGAGCTCTTGTGAAAGCTGCTGACGATCCAACACTTGCCTGTCCAGTAAAGCGTCCAAAAGTTCCCTCATCTGAGGTTCTACGAAAGAAGCCTGGACCATCAACTCCATTTAGCCCTACTGTATTGGGTATCTCAGAGATTGTCAATTCTGTTCTGGAGAATAACCCAAAACTCATTATTGAAAGCACCGACAGCCCAACTAAGATCCAAAGAATTCCGTCAGCTGAGGATGTATGCGAAGCGCTGCGGCCATTGTCGTCAACCCCAAATCATCCTACTTTTTCAGACATCTCGGAGATTTTAGCGATCTTTTAGAATGTGAGCCAGATTTTATGACGAACTGTTCATTTTCCATGATACCAGCTGATGATGACGGTTGCGATCTGGACTCTATAAATCTTGAACTAAAGTCTGAGCCGTTGGCTGTGGGAGATAACTCATCCATTTCTGATAGAGCTCACAATGATTCCCAAGTCAGCAAGGAACAGTCGCATGACAACGTACCTGCTTCTGCTGTAGAGAATAAAACCTGCTGTGATCCCATTCCTTCTGTCTCTTTCAGTGGAGCCCCGAGCACTTATGGAGTGAACTATCAAGTGGGAACTGAAGGTTGCAGCCGAAGTGAAGAAATGTTACCAGAAAACGGGAACTGTGCAATACCTGGTGATGGTGGCTAAAGCAGTCAGAACGGAGATTATGGAGAAGAGAGCCTTGAAAGTGAAACTGGTTTAGGTGAAAATACAAGAGTACTTGGTGAGGAAGCAATTGTAGAAGACCCAAATGGAGATGAAGCTAGTGGGGGTCGCAAGAAAAAGATAGGCAAATCTAACTGGAAGCGGAATCAGGTCTTAAGACTGAAAGAGAAAGGAGATGAGTATCTCGGTAGATCGAAGAAAAATGACATGATACTGGCCAGGTCTTTGGGGAGACGCTGTTCTTGTATAAAAGGCGGATACCAGTGCATGGAGTTTGGTGATGATGAAAGAGAGAAGATCTTCAAGAACGTGTGGAGCCTCAGTTGGGGACAGAAAAGAACATACGTAACATCATTAATCGAAAAAGAAGATGTGGCTCGGAGAACCGTTTCACATTCGTCCGAGTCTGGAGCGGATGTCTTTCGGAAACAAAATACCTTCTCTTATTTCTTGAAAGCAGCTAGCGGCCAGCAAAAAAAGGTTTGCCGAAACTTTTTTCTGTCGACCACTGGTTTACGCAGATGGTGTGTGAGAGACTGGACTCTCAACGAGCGGCCAGTCAGGAATGTGTGAGAACAAGGACTATCATCGCGAAAAGCAGACAGAGAGTTCTGCGTTAACGAATTTTTCAACCTTTTACAGCGATTGCCATCGCACTACTGCAAGCCCAGCTCTTCAAAACTGTGCCTAGAGCCCTTATTCCAGAGCTTTGCTGACGTCTACAAACTGTACATGACAAAATGCAACGAAAACAAGCAGCGTCCCTTGAGTCGCCAAGTTGTGAAAGCAATATTCGACGAGCTTAATTTGGCTTTGTTTCATCCTCGCAAAGACCAATGCGACGTTTGTGTCGGATACGACTGTGGTAATATCGACGAGCAAGTCTGGTTGATACATCGGGAACGCAAAGAAGCTGCTCAGAGCGCCAAATCTGTGGACAAAGAAACGGCGATCACCTCGCTAAACAGTCCTAGAGACAAAACTTTTGTTTGTTGTATGGACTTGCAAGCTGTTCTCTTGACACCGAGAATAAAAGCATCCTCTCTGTACTATAAAACAAAACTGTGTGTCCATCACTTTACGTTCTACAACCTTGCCACAAAGGACGTTTATAGCTATGTGTGACATGAGGGAGAAGGTGCGTTGGCTGCGAATGAATTTGCGTCATGTGTGACAGACTTTCTAGCAGATAATCCTGGTTTTTCAAGATACATTCTGTATAGCGATGGGTGCACCTATCAGAACAGAAACTCCACCTTAGCAAAGGCTCTGCTACATTTTGCAGTCACGCACAAGGTGGAAGTAGAGCAAAAAATTTTAGAAAAGGGCCATACACAAATGGAGGTCGACTCTGTTCATGGTTGTATTGAAAGACATTTGAAGAACGCTTCCATCTATGTGCCTGCTCAATACGTGGACAAAATCGAGTCGGCACGCACCAAACCCTTTCCTTACCGAGTCAAATACTTGCATCAGGATTTTTTTAAAAGATTTTACCCACGTCTGTAACTTGACTTCAATCCGTCCCGGAAGAACAGCTGGAGATCCGACAGTGACTGACCTGAGATGTATTCGCTACACCCCCGACAAAACAATTTCATTCAAGCTCAATCACACCAATGAACCGTACATGCCCCTTCCCAAGGGTAGAAACCAATCCATCTGGGATGAAATAAAGGAACCACAACCGCTGTATTCCAGCTCTCAGAAAATCAAAAAGGAGAAATATCAGCACCTCCAGTCTCTGAAAGCCATGATCCAAGTGGATTATCATCCAGTTTATGACAATTTGTCAATGTAAACCAAGTTAATAAATTTCAATCGAATGTTCTTTGTGACTTGAAAGGTACTATTATCTATTAATTGTTTGCTATATGACGCCCAGTACAAGCCTGAAGCGTGTAACAAAGGACTGATAACACCCTGTGTTGAATGGGTTGTTGGAGTATTACTAAAATAGCTATTTGAATCTAACAAATATTTAAGATAATTTGAGTAAAATGACGGAAATAATATGTCTAGCGGTCTGACAAAATGGATGTAGTTGCGGGCTGAGTCAATTGGAGAAAAATGACAATTTAGTTCACAAGTGAAAAAATTGACGTCATCTGACGCAACCACTAAAACCATGATACAACAACATAAATTAAGCTTCATAAGTAAATAACTGGTTGCTTTTCACTCAATATTTTTCTGAATGTAAAATAAACAAACTTTAAATCAGTTTTTCTCAAATTTTTTTTTCTGAACAATGGGGATTATAAAAATCTATGACCGGTCTTTGGAGAGCTATAGCTTAAGTCTTCATCCAGATATAAAAATAATTCTTTCAACACGGTGACAGGCATTGAAAGACCTTTTCAGCTCTTTAATTATCTTCATACCTCTGAAATCCGCACCTAGACTTATTTTAGGGAACTGCTACACATAATGGTTTTGTCTCTCACCACTCTTTCAATTAAAACAAAAACAAGCTAAACTAAAGAAAAAACAAACAAACAATAAGTGGATCAATGTGAGCGAATAATAATAATGCAATGGGACGGACAGGCGCATAATCACTTTATGGAACTAGTTATAATATCCTTGCCATTTTTAATTAAGTCTCCTAAAATTCATATAAAATTACGTACTACTACACGCCTGAGAGACAAAAAAAAAATAATAAAAAATAATAATAATCAACTCGATTCTATGTTCGTCTATGAATCGAACGTAATAACTCACCATAAAATATGAAGATTAGGAGAAAGAAAAGTATGCACACAAACAAGCGCGCATACACAAATTTTACGTTGAGATAAGAGTCGCTAGACCAGCTACATACTATCGCGCACCATACTTCGCCCTAAAAGTGTCGGGCTAAAACCGGCCACATGCGGTCAGACGGACAACTGCTCTGTAGTTGTAATTCACAAACCGGCCACATGCGGTCAGACGGACAACTGCTCTGTAGTTGTAATTCACAAACCGGCTAAATGCGCTCTAGAATTACCTAATGCAATATTTTCAACAGAAACAATTTTAATTATATCCTATTACTCTTTAAATCTTAATGTACCTCAAAAATTTTACCTATATAACTCAGTTTTTTATGAAATCAGTTTATTCCTTCTCCTGTAAAATTTGGTCTACTGTATGTAGCCGGTTTGTGAATTACAGCGACGATATATATATATATATAACAAAATGTGTCAATCTATCTTCACCTATGTCTCATTTTCTTAATTTCCTCACTTGTCTCACATTCGATATGCTTAACATTTTGTATGACTCTGTATATTTCATTTTTTTTTCTAAATCAGTATATTCCTGAGTCTTCTATTGTAATTGTGTTTTGCTTTTTCTGCAATCTCTTTCTAGTTCTTCCTCTTTCATTTTGTCTCTCTTTGTCTTCCTTTCTCTCTCTCTCTCTCTCTCTCTCTCTCTCTCTCTCTCTCTCTCTCTCTCTCTCTCTCTCTCTCTCTCTCTCTCTTTTCTTTGCTTCCCTCATGTCATTTTTTATTATTATTCTACAAGATGTGTCCATGTTACTTAATTACTCCCTCTGTCTCTCGTAACAGTGTGTCGCTATTTCTTTCTTGTCTTTCTGATTCTTCCTGTTAAACACTATCTCTCCTTCCGATTCCCTCTTTTTCTCGCTTGTTCTTTTAATCCCCTCTCTAATTCTCTCTCTCTCTTTGTCTCTCTGTCTCTGTCTCTGTCTCTGTCTCTGTCTCTGTCTCTCTCTCTCTCTCTCTCTCTCTCTCTCTCTCTCTCTCTCTCTCTCTCTCTCTCTCTCTCTCTCTCTCTCTCTCCATGTCTCTTTCTCTTTCGGTTTGTTTGGAAGCCATTTTTTCTCGCGACACCTTACATGTTACGCATCTCTTATATAGTGACAAAATATACTGTGTTGTATGTCTTTCGAACATCGGCTTTAGATTTGTATTATCATCGCTTGTCTTTTATTTTGTGAATTTTCGACCACCATATTGTGTTTTAGTCTCATTGACTGTGTCTCTAATTTTTCTCTTTACAACATGTGGGTGCTTCCGAAGGAATGACGGAAGTAGGGGTCCAAGAAATGGGTGTAACTGAGCCCAAAAAATAAAATAAAACTATTTTCAAGCCTTTATTCCCTTTATTTTATGATACAGAATACGAATGACTTTAAACGAACAGTTTTTTGTCTTCGTATAAAGTCATGATTGAGATAGATATATTAAATTTGTTTTTTTTTTAAATTTTTCTTCTTGATTTAAAAGATTTATGTACGTTTATTACCTCATTTATTTAGCTTAATACAGTTTGCCATACAGGCATACAAAAAAGACGCAATTTGTATGTTTTTTCTTTTTATAATTTTATACATGAGTTGTCGTTAATTTTGCATTTCAGCAGTTACTTTCCTCTATACATAAGGCCGATCTAGATTGCTACATGTATTTAAAAGAGTTCATGCCCTTACTGAGTGTTTAAATCGTGAGACTATTTCTTTCTATTCTTCTTGGTTCTCTTCTTTCAATCTAGCTCTCTTTCTCTATCTCTATCTATCTTCCTCTCTGTCCCTATAATTCATTCTCTCCCTCTCTCTCTGTCTCTCTGTCTCTCTCTCTCTCTGTCTCTCTCTCTCTGTCTCTGTCTCTCTCTCTCTCTCTCTGTCTCTCTCTCACTCTCTCTTTCTCTCTTGTTCGGTCGCTCTGTTTCTTTTTTCTTTTCTTTGCGACTTGTTCTTTTTCCGGTTAATGTTCCTTCTAGGCTGTCTTAATCTTTCTATCTCTCTCTCTCTCTCTCTCTCTCTCTCTCTCTCTCTCTCTCTCTCTCTCTCTCTCTCTCTCTCTCTCTCTCTCTCTCTCTATTCCTCTTGTCTTTGCCTCACTCATGTCATTTTTAAACCATTTTTAATTTTTATTCTAAAAGATGTGTCTACGTTACTAAATTACTCCCTCTGTCTCTCGTAACGGTGTTTCGCTATTTCTTTCTTGTCTTCGTGATTCTTCCTCTTCCAAACTATCTCTCCTGCCGTTTCCCTCTTTTTCTCGCTTATTCTTTTAATCCTATCTCTAACTCTCTCTCTTTCTGTCTCTGTCTCTGTCTTTGTATCTGTCTGTCTGTCTCTCTCTTTACTCTCTCTCTCTCTCTCTCTCTCTCTCTGTCTCTGTCTCTTTCGGACTATTTGGAAGCCATTTTTTTTTCTCGCGACACCTTACATGCTACGCATCTCTTATATAATTACAAAATATACTGTGTTGTATGTCTTTCGATCATCGGCTTTAGATTAGTATTATTATCGCTTGTCTTTTATTTTCTGATTTTTCGGCCTCCATATTGTGTTTTAGTCTCAATAACTGTGTCTCTGAAATTTCTCTTAGCAACATGTGGGTGCTTCCGAAGGAATGACGGAATTGGGGGTCCAATAAATGGGTATAAGTGAGCCAAAAAAAAAAAAAAAAGATTTTCAAGCCTTTATTCCCCACCACCTCCCGAATGGCTACATCTATCATAAAAAATAAGAGTGACTTTAAACGAAAAAATTATTGTCTTTGTATAAAATCATGATTGAGATCGATATATTTAATTTTTTTCTTAGTTCTTCTATTTGATTTCAAATATTTATGTACGTTTATTACCTCAATTATTTAGTTTAATACATTTGCGACACAGGCATACAAAAAAAGACGCATTTTGTATGTTTTTATTTTTTTAATTTTTATACACGAGTTGTCGTTAATATTGCATTTCAGCAGTTACTTTCCTCTATTCGTAAGGCCGATCTAGATTGCTACAAGTATTTAAAAGAGTTCATGCCCTTACTCAGTGTTTATATCGTGATACTATTTCTTTCTATCCTTCTTGGTTCTCTTCTTTCAATCTAGCTCTCTTTCTCTATCTCTATCTATGTTCCTATCTGTCCCTATAATTCATTCTCTCTTACTCTCCCTCTCTCTCTGTCTCTCTGTCTCTCTCTCTGTCTCTCTCTCTGTCTCTCTCTCTCTCTCTCTCTCTCTCTCTCTCTCTCTCTCTCTCTCTCTCTAGCTAGCTAGCTATCTCTTATTCTTTTAATCTATATAGAACTTAAACTATCTCAATTCCTGTACGTCCTTACCTCTTTTCTTTTCGAATTAATTTGCATTCCACGCTCTCTCTTTCTATTTCTTTCTGTCTCTCTCTCTCTCTTTTTTTCTCTCTCTCTCTCTTTTTCTTTCTCTCTCTCTCTCTCTCTCTCTCTCTCTCTCTCTCTCTCTCTCTCTCTCTCTCTCTCTCTCTCTCTCTCTCTCTAGATAGCTATCTCTTATTCTCTTTTAATATGTATAGAACTTAAACTATCTCAATTCCTGTACGTCCTTACCTCTTTTCTTTTCGAATTAATTTGCATTCAACGCTCTCTCTTTCTATTTCTTTCTCTCTCTCTATCTTTTTTTCTCTCTCTCTCTCTTTCTCTCTCTCTCTCTCTCTCTCTCTCTCTCTCTCTCTCTCTCTCTCTCTCTCTCTCTCTCTCTCTCTCTCTCTCTTGTTCGGTCGCTCCTTTTCTTTTTTCTGTTCTTTGCGACTTGTTCTTTTTCCGGTTCATGTTCCTTCTAGGCTCTCTTAATCTTTCTATCTCTCTCTCTCACTCTCTCTCTCTCTCTCTTTCGCTCTCTCTCACTCTCTCTTTCTCTATCTGCCTGTCCTTCTCTCTACTTTTCGCGTCTTCTCTAATTTTTGGATTTTTTTTTTATACCTTTTTGTTCGTTAATAAATCAGTGTATTACTGAGTCTTCTATTGTAATTGTGTTTTGCTTTTTCTGCAATCTCTTTCTAGTTCTTCCATTTTATTTTATCTCTCTTTCTGTCTCTCTTTGTCTCCCTCTCTGCCTCTGTCTCTCTGTCTGTCTCTCTGTCTGTCTCTCTGTCTCTGTCTCTGTCTCTGTCTCTGTCTCTGTCTCTGTCTCTCTCTGTCTGTCTCTGTCTGTCTGTCTGTCTGTCTCTCTCTCTCTCTCTCTCTCTCTCTCTCTCTCTCTCTCTCTCTCTCTCTCCCTCTTGTCCTTGCCTCCCTCATATCATTTTAAAACCATTTTTAATTTTTATTCTAAAAGATGTGTCCACGTTACTTAATTACTCCTTCTGTCTCTCGTAACAGTGTGCGCTATTTCTTTCATGTCTTCCTGATTCTTCCTGTTCCACACTATCTCTTATTCTTTTAATCCTATCTCTAACTCTCTCTCTCTCTCTCTCTCTCTCTCTCTCTCTCTCTCTCTCTCTCTCTCTCTCTCTCTTTCTCTTTCTGTCTCTGTATCTGTATCTGTCTGTCTGTCTGTCTGTCTGTCTCTTTTACTATCTGTCTCTGTCTCTTTCGGACTATTTGGAAGCCATTTATTTTCTCGCGACACCTTACATGCTACGCATCTCTTATATAATTACAAAATATACTGTGTTGTATGTCTTTCGATCATCGGCTTTAGATTTGTATTATTATCGCTTTTGTTTATTTTCTGATTTTTCGGCCTGCATATTGTATTTTGGTTTTAATGACTGTGTCTCTGAAATTTCTCTTAGCAACATGTGGGTGCTTCCGAAGGAATGACTGAATTGGGGGTCCAATAAATGAGTGTAAGTCAGCCAAAAAAAAAAAAAAAGATTTCCAACCCTTTATTCCCCACCACCTCCCAAATGCAATATTAACGACAACTCATGTATAAAAATTTAAAAAAAAACCCACACATAATGCGTCTTTTTTTGTATGCCTGTGTCGCAAATGTATTAAACTAAAAAAAAAATTAAAAATGGTTTAAAAATGTCATGAGGGAGGCAAAGACAAGAGGGAGGGAGAGAGAGAGAGAGAGAGAGAGAGAGAG
>JAWDGP010000681.1:0-32500 GCA_033675545.1 Elysia crispata
ATTAAGACGTCAAGGCGCTCTAGCTTTCTGCATGTTTCGTCTTCCTTTGAGCAGATTATGTTGGTTTCATCCACGAATGCTTCCAGAGGAGGCATGTAGCAACCACCAACTAGATTAACCGGGCCAGCGCAATCTCCTGCTGCTTTCAAGATGACTTCCATAGCCATGACGAACAGGATTGGTGATATGGTACAGCCCATGGCGATTCCAATTTCCAAGTTGATCCAGTCTGTGGCGTAGCTAATAGTGGAGAATCTCACCCGGAAACCGCTGAAATAGTCATCGAGCATGACTTGTATATCCTTCGGAACATGGTACATCCTCAGGGCCAGCTGAATCATTTGGTGTGGTACCGACCCGTAAGCGTTTGCCAGGTCCAACCATAGGGCGCCGAAGTTAAGTTTCTCCTATTTATCTCTTTGAATAGCTTCCCAGATCATCGTCGCATGCTCTAAGCATCCAGAAACTCCGGGGATGCCTCCTTTCTGGACCGAGGTATTTATATATCCATTTTCAGTGAGATATTTTGTTAAGCGCGATACCATGACTGACAAGAATATAATTCCTTCTGCATTCGACAGCGAGCTTGGTCGAAACTGATTTATTTCAGTCAAGTTTTGTTCCTTGGGTATATAAACTCCATCAGCAGACATCCACTGCTCATTGATCTTGAGGTTGCTCCATGCTCCTCGGAGTATTTTGTGCTACCACCTTAGAACGTTTGGTCATCTATTATTGAGCAGATATCAGGCCCACCATTAGGCTTTGGAATTGAGTTGAGTTGTCTCGTGCTTTATACACTACTATAATGATTTCCTTCAAACTTGGTGGTTTGTTATTGGATTATTGGATTTTTCTCCGGGAGTAGCTGGCCATACCAAACCCGCAGTTTCACTTAGAGGTATTTCTATATTTGGGTGAGAATATGTTTTCCTCAGATGGGTTTCCAGCGTTTTTTTTTTTTTTTCTGTACTGAAAGGGAACCTGATTTTGGAATAGGTCTTTGAAGAAGCGTTTCTAGATTTCTTTTTTTGACTTCGTCTCTTCCTTGCGGATTCTGCTCTGCTCAGTGCTGAGTGCTTCGCCTTCAAACATTGCCAAAGTTCATGCAGCCCACTTTTCTCTTCTCCAGTCGCTGATTTCATTTGTATCCTAAAGTTTTTCTTCTGCTTGCGCAGAGTTTCCATTTCACGTTGTCTTCTGCTTTTCTTAGTTTCTCTTCTGACTTGGTTGTTTAGCCCCGAAGGTATTTAGACAGATATGTCTGGTAGATAATGAGTCCGAAAGTTGGAAGTTTGTGCCCCAAAGTGCTCTTCCCGATGAGCTTGTCCAGTTTTAAGACTATTTTGTTATCCAGAGCTTCCCCTTGCTAACGATAACTATAAAGTGTAGGATGATTTGTAACACACACACACACACACACACACCACTCTAATAAAGATCTGACGCAAGCTATGACTGCATTATTTTAAAAGGATTTTTCAACTTTATTGAAAAAATTATGAAGGATAAATTAAGTAAGAATAAAATAAAAAAGAGGAAAAGTATTTCGATTTGTAAGACAAATCATTTGAGAGTGGTGGGGAGAGAGAGAGAGAGAGAGAGAGAGAGAGAGAGAGAGAGAGAGAGAGAGAGAGAGAGAGAGAGAGAGAGAGAGAGAGAGAGAGAGAGAGAGAATTACAGAGACAAAGAAAGTAAGATATAAAATAAAAAGGAACTGTTAAACAGGAGATGTGTACCATAATATATTGGACCAAAATACAGAGTGAAAAATGTCCTTCAATGTCATTGGGATGGAGGAATGCGGAAGCCTCCGACCCTCCCTATTTACTTCCGGGAGCCGGGATCATGCGCATTGAACGTTTGTAGAGGAGGTTCATAAAATCAACATTCGCTGGAACTGTTCACTGGCAATGAGGAGGGAAAATGACACTAATTTTCGATTTGTAACCCAGTGATTTTCTTAAATGTGGCAACATGTAGCTCTATACGGTTGTAAAACCCACAATCGTAACTGTTAATAAGGCAACGATTCAAATTAAGTTCGGAAAGTGAAAACTTGGATTTAATCAATGCAAACACTGAGCTCTGTCTGTTTACCGCCTGTAGATGATCGCAGAGATACAGCCTTTCCTCTGAATTGAAGATCTCAGATTCACCAGTCAAGATACTGGAACAACTTTTAGAACTAGATACTTACTAGGCCTAGATCTGTTCAATTTTTTTATTGATCCAGACCTAGAACTAGAGATCCAGTGAGCCTTAACCTCAAGAGACCTGACTGAACAACTAGTCTAGATCTAGATTCTAGATCTATTGTGGTCCGTATTTGTTGCAAGCTTTGGCGCTGCAGTCTGTACATTTATGCAAAATTTTCAAATATTTCAGACATAGATCTAGGCCTAGATCTAGAATCTAGATCCTAATAGTATCTTGTCACAATTGTGTACATATCCAATCCGCATAAAATTACACTGCAACAGTGCAGGGAGAGTAAATTCTAAAAGCTCTTGAATTCCCAACTAGCCATGGCCACAGCAAGCCCTCAACAAGACAACACATCAGAGGCTTTCAGTGGAAATGTCACAGATGATTATGATCAAGATGGAGAAGGTAATCACTATTTTCATCTCAATAGTGTAACCCATTCTTAGAATTTGATCCTAGCAAAATGTATTGTCTGGTTTAAATGTATACTTTAATGCATTATAAAAATGCAGTCTAAACACATTAGGAAATAGTTTGATATCTATAATATCATCATATTGTCATGAAATCTATGTTGACAGTAAGTAAGTAACCCTTTAACAAATAGAAACATAGGCCTACATTTTTCAAAATAAAATTATCTCATCAATGAGTTTTATCAGAAGTCATGGTTGATGGTATTTATTGAATTCAACACATAAAAATCTAAGAAAATTGCCATCTACCCTCAAAAGTTCTCAATTTGTTGATATGCACAGGCCTAATATATTGTCCATCTCGTCTGATGCATTGAGTCTCCCTTCAACAACCTTGATCTTTACAATTTTACATATGTTGTAGGCAAAATACAATATCCAAAGAACTGCTTTCTAAAACAACTTTTGACATCATATTGGAAATGATCACATGAACAAAAATTACCCTTTGGACAAGATGTGCCCATTATTGCAGTAATTACACCAAAATTGACCAGATTTCGTTCTAGACCTTGAAAAATACAATAATTATAAACTATTATTATTTATGAAAAAGTAAAATTATTCATTTCACTGAGTTGCTCATTATTCCGAGTGATTCAAATCATTTTAAGAAGGTCTAGAATCTTTGAATAAAAGATCTGTGTTTGCATAGAGCAATTTAGTGTGTAGCCTTGAGATATCTTACCTAAAAATCTCGGATACATGCTGACACCGAATATGTTAACCATGCTTATTTAGTGATGCTGACACTGAATATGTTTACCATTCTTACTTAGTGACATTACTATCTTAAATATGCTTGATAATCACTAAGAATGCAATTCTGGTGGCAGTTTTGATTGGTTTACCTTTAATAAAGCTGGAATTTAAAAAAAAAAATTAAAGTGAATGAAAAGCCTGGCAGGGGTAATCTAGCATTTGTTCTAGTTTTTACGAACAAAGCAGCATCTTAAGTTTGAATTTTACCTCTCCATGATTTCAGTATTCCATTTGTAACAGATTTGATTGGTAGATCTAGATTGCTAATCTTTAAAAAAAATGGTTGCCTTTTGCCTTTGAGTTTGAATAATTTGTAAAGAGTGTGTGTGTTGCATTTCATTTTTTTTTTTTTTTTATGTTAAAAAATCTAAAATTTTTATTTTCACCAATGGCCATGCCTGAGATAGATTTCAACTTGTAGCAACATTTTCAAAATATCAAATGATACAAACACATATATAGAAAAACAACTGTAAAACCACATTTAAGGGCAATATTTTGAATTCATTCTTTCTCGTTTTTTATCACTATAAATTTCTTTAGTAATGTCTTGAAATTAATTACTTTTCCCAGCAAGTATCAACATTGTTCCATGAAAATATCTTTCACGCCCCCCTAGCCAGCTGTATAAGAAATAATTAACCTTCTTCCTGTTACTGTTACTGTGTTCGACAATAGAATCTTTTTATATATGGTTTTTGGTCAATGATTTCAAGCCATAGCACACAATTCAAACTAAAAAAGAGAAATTGATTAACGCAATGGAATTCTTTCACATGCTAGTTATAAATTGTCAATTTGCTTAGAGATCAAGATTGTCAAGCCATATATATGCCTTAGTTGTTTCAGATTAGAACCTTTCCCCTAAGTATTTCAAGAGAAGTTTATAGCACAAACCGCGAAGGCCACCATAGTTCCCACCTTTGATAGATCCCATTATATTATTATCTGTACAAATAGTATCATTAAGCAATCATAAGAAACGAATTTTGAAAAGCGATATTTTAGAGTAACCGGAATGGCTGATAAAGATTTACATCAAGCCTATTGCAGGGTCAAACATTAATTACAAAGACTAAGAAAACTGGAGATTTCTGGCTAAAGAGCCCCAAAAAAAAAGAGAATTCTCTTTCTTTTTGTGTTGTTTCTCCAGTGAGTCCTGATTTCTATCTCTTCTACAATGTGACGGAGAGCTCTGCGGTTTGCTTGGGGTTCCCTAAGAGAGTGTGCAACTTGCTTCCACTCTTTGTCCTAATATTTCTTCCGCACTTTTTCTTCACATGGTTACAAACAGGTTTGACGCAGACTTTTAGACTTGCCTTTTTTTTTTTTTTTTTTTTTGTTCTTATTTCCAGGATGGTGCTTTTTACCATTTTTAACAAAGAAAAACAAACAAATCTTTTCACTGAACCTTTTGGGCACTCTAAAATCTTATTATTATTTTTTTCTGCCCAAAGTTTCTGTTGAAAAGAAAGTGAAGTTTATTTCATAGTGTTATATGTTTTTTTTTTTTCTAAATTCACATTTCAAATCCAGGTTTGTCCTTTGCCTGTTAAATTTTCAAAAAAATCTTTTATGAGAGAATGGTAGCTTCTGCGTCAAACCTGAGGAAAGTAACCAAAAATTGAATAGGCTTGTCCCTCGTTTTTTTTTTTGTTTTTTTTTTAATCGCCAAACAGTTGTTTATACCTCATACAGCTCTTAAGCGTGCAACACACCTAAAATTAAAGTTATGGCTGTACAGAAGAATTAAATGAGCCAAAAAAAAAAAAAAAACCCATCTCTGAATACATAATTTTGAAATTTGCTTGCCACCCATAGGCGCTTTAGAAAAGATTAATAAAGAAAACTTTTGAAACACCCATTGAGGAGCTGCCATCCTCTTGTTGTAGTTTTTTTTCCACTTTTTGTTTTGTAATTTTGAGTTTTACAAGGAAAAGAAGTAAGGGAAGGGGCAGAGGGTTTGTATTGGGTCAGCTCACAAAAGGAAGAAAAAAAAAAAATGGGTTCACAAGCTCTGTTTAGACTGCAGTATCATGAGTATGAAACAAAACAATCCCAGTTAATAACAAAAGAAGAAACCAAATCAAAATGAAAGACTTGTTGGGAAAGAGGAAGCTTTGCTAGCTTTATATTTTTTTGTTAAAAAAGTCATGGAAGCTTTTGTTTTAGTATCGTTTGTGATTTTTGTCCTATCAAAATCCTTTTATATTGTAGAATATTTAGGGGAAAATGTTTTCTGTGCATATTTCTTAGTGACATTGCAAAGCCATAGATATCAATGGAGTAACAGTTGTAAATAAACAGAGTCTTTGCAGTAAAAAAAAACATTTTGGTGCTTTACAAATAGCACTTTTATTGTTATATGGTCAAAAACGCAATAGAAATGTTTTTGTTTTTGTTTTTATAGCAAGTTATATGGGAAACCTAAGTTATCATTAAACATCTACCCAATGCGTTTTGTTCTCATGGGTATACTTTTTGAGAGAAATGTTGTGATAGAGCAGATCTACGTGCATCATTAATGTAAGACAAAAATCACAAGCAACCTTTAGATGTATATAGTCCCTTTTCATAAAGAAACAAATCATAAATGCTTACTCTCTTAACGTCGTCTTCTCCCTTTTTATATTCACAGAAAATGAAGAGAGCCGTGTGGAGGTAAGGAAGTTTTTTTTTTTTTTTTTAACTTATTTCTTACACTTAGCAAAATTAATGCGTGATTTATATTTTAAGACAAAAGAATCGTGACAGAGCTCTCTTGTAAAAGGAGTTTAATGTTGTGCTTACGTTGTTAAATTCAAATTGCACATTTAGATGATATGAGTGTGGGCAGAAAGGAAATGTGTGTAACTTATTAGGGCTTTACAAGGACGCAATCCATACCTGATGCTATAGAGTCTCAACTTATAATTTGAAAATCAGAAACCTAAGTATCTACCGTTGGAGTCCAGCATCGTCAAAGTTATTGAATATTTGTGAATTTGTACTATAATTTTAGTGGTTACCTTTCCAAGCAATTAAATGGTGTAGAATTTTTGGCTGTTCAGAATGGTGTATGTGCAAAGCTTGAAAGAAAAAAAGGAAGCGTTTTAAATCTAAAACAAATATTTTTTATCAGCTTTTGTGCGTACAGTTTTCAAGCATAGTTTTTAAATCAATCTAAATAAACCCCAAAAAAGAAAAAGAAGAGAAGAAGAAAAAAAAGTGAAATTCTAGAACACTTCTTAGAATTGAATATGAAATTTGCCAATTTCCAAAACAATTTTGATTAACTTGTGTTGTCTGTCATATATAATCGCCACTGGCAAGTTTACGTTATTGCCTGTGGTCATGGATATTCTGTTTTTAAAAAAGTCCCATGAAACCTGGTTTAATAAGCGATCACTAGAGACTTTATTATATATTAAATAGCCACAGACCTCACACATGTAACTTTACGCATGTTATGATCGTGTAGTTGAATGATGCCAAAAACAGACGCCATATATGACTTTTATCTATTGATGTCCTTGAAGTCCAAGAATGAATTTCATGAAAAGCAAGCCTTTTTTTTTTTTTTTGATAGGTCACATCCGCTTAAGTGCTGAAAACCATTTTACCAAGATTCCTGTAAGCTTAAGAAATTAATTCCCAACCTATGCAGTGTTGTCAAACACCAAATGGGCAGGGGGGAGAAGCTGCAGGTGAAAAAGTTTGGTCATTAGCGATCAAATAAAGACTTTCACTACCTATCAGCGACCGTCAGGTTTTTATAGTCATAACACATCTAAATGACTGGCTTCGCAACATTGCTCTTAGGCTAAGGAGGGTTGGAACCTCCACGGATTACAAGTAACATAAACCCAGAAGAGGAGTGTTAACCCCTGGACCGGAATGCTGCAAAGATAGAATCATCATAGATGAAAATGGCGACCGTTTTGTTCGTATTGAGAAAGTGTGTTCTGTGATAGACGTAAGCCTGAGATTATTTCTAGTAGTTTGTTACATTGTTGATTTAAGTGGTGTCCCTTTGTTTTCTCTCTCTCTCTTGCTGCCCAGTCTTCAAATGCTACCTCGAATTCAACGCGGGACAGGGACAAGAAGATTGGCCACAGGAGGGTGGATAAATCCGGCATTGTGTCCTACAAGAAGGTCAGTAGCTGATACAGGACAAAAGTTATTATGAAAGGCTTCGTGTCGAATTGAGGTAGTTCAGCGTTTAAGCAAGTGGAGCTGTATGAATAAATTTGGGGTTGTTTTTTTTTTTTTTTTTTTTTTTTTTCTCTGCCTTTGTTAGTGTGGACTACTTGTGCAGTACTTCTGCCTTACTCTTGTGTAATAAAGAAACACATATGAAGAGGAAATCAAGACTTTTTGAAATTCAAAATCTTTGGGAAGAAATTCTTTGATCCTAGTTGTTTGCCCTTGATGACAAAAAGATTTCGTTAGATGATATCACACATCAGGAAGAGCTGTTTTCACATCTTAACAGAAGAAATTTCTAAAAAATGACGTAAATTTGTTTCGACACAAAGCCTTTCATACATCTTGAGTCTAGTTGGGAGGATCTGCTACACTAAAATTGGGGTGTGAAGGGAAAAAATTTGTTTTTTTTCTTAAATTAAGCCTCGACATTTATATATTTTTCACTGGTAATCAGAGCCGGAGCAGTATTTTGCTTATTTGTATCAGATTACTTGTCATTGGTAATCATACCCAGAGTAGCATGTTGCGTTTTTGTTAAATTGTTTGTCATCGGTTATATCAGAGCCAGAGCAGTATGTTGCGTTTTTGTCAAATTATTTCTCATTGGTTATCAGAGACGGAGCAGTATAATCCATTTTTTGTCAAATTACTTCTCATTGGTTATATCGGAGCCAGAGCAGTATAATCCATTTTTGTCAAATTACTTCTATTGGTTATCAGAGCCGGAGCAGTATGTTGCATTTTTGTCAAATTACTTCTCATCGATTATATCAGGGCCAGATCAGTATGTTGCGTTTTTGTCAAATTACTTCTCATTGGTTATATCGGAGCCAGAGCAGTATAATCCATTTTTGTCAAATTACTTCTATTGGTTATCAGAGCCGGAGCAGTATGTTGCATTTTTGTCAAATTACTTCTCATTTGTTATCAGAGCCGGAGCAGTATGTTGCGTTTTTGTCAAATTACTTCTCATTGGTTATCAGAGCCAGAGCAGTATGTTGCGTTTTCGTCAAATTACTTCTCATTGGTTATCAGAGCCAGAGCAGTATAATCCATTTTTTGTCAAATTACTTCTCATTGGTTATCAGAGCCGGAGCAGTATGTTGCGTTTTTGTCAAATTACTTCTCATTGGTTATCAGAGCCGGAGCAGTATGTTGCGTTTTTGTCAAATTACTTCTCATTGGTTATCAGAGCCAGAGCAGTATGTTGCGTTTTTGTCAAATTACTTCTCATTGGTTATCAGAGCCAGAGCAGTATGTTGCGTTTTCGTCAAATTACTTCTCATTGGTTATCAGAGCCAGAGCAGTATGATGCGTTTTTGTCAAATTACTTTTCATTGGTTATCAGAGACGGAGCAGTAAATTGCTATGTTTTTTTTTTTTAATCTCATTATTTCTCATCCCAATGCCGCTGCAAACAGTGTTCTGAATTTTTTTTTTACCTCATATTAGCATTGAATACGTTGAAAAAATAAACAACAAAAAAATCATTGATTAGCCTTGGGTTAGCTTGAAATTTCAATGAAATCTTTTTTTTTTTTTGTTTTTTTTTTTGTTTTGCCCTATCACCTGCCTATGATTTCTTGTGACTTGTGAGTCAGTGCATGTTGAGTCAAAGATTTGAAGGTTTTTAAACCAAACAAAGCTGTTTCGGTCGGTAAGAGAGGATGATTCTTGATGGCTGTACACTCTAGAACTTTTTTTTTTTTTTTTTCATGTCTCTCTCTCTCTCTCTCTCTCTCTCTCTCTCTCTCTCTCTCTTTCTCTCTCTCATACTCTCTCAGTCTCACTTTCTCTCACTCAGTATCACTTTCGCTCTCACCATCTCTCTCTCTCTCTCTCTCTCTCTCTCTCTCTCTCTCTCTCTCTTTCTTTCTCTCTCTCTCTGTCCTTTTTTGCCCCCGTCAATCTGAATACTTCTCCTCCACTCGCACCACACCTTGCACTCACACACACACACACACACTCGTTCATAATGTAAAATTCTGAGACAGTGTATCACTCGTTTTACCTTTTGCTTTGTCTCGCCCCTCACTCTTTACCCGGCCTTGCTAAGGGGAGTGTTATGCTAGCTCTATACTTTCCCTCCCCTCCCCTCCCCTTCAGACCGTTCCCAAACTGAAAGCAATACCAGCAAAAAGAAACTATCCCCCCTCCACGTACCTTTTTCTTTCTTTCTTTCTTTCTTTTCTTTTCTTTTTGTTATTTTGTTGTTCTTCTTTTCAACACCTTGCCCTGTCTGGTAGAATCTGGATAAATCCGTTCCGACTCACCCTCAGGCCAGACGGGTCTACTACGTTAGCTGCGCCTATTTCTGCTCATAAACATTTCTTTTTTTCTTCTTTTCTTTTCTCTTCTCTCCTGTTTTTTTTTTTTAATTTTTATTTTATTTTTTTTTTTAACTGTTTCTGGGAGCAGTTTAATCGTCTGCCGTCCCAAATTAGGTGCAGGTTTAGGGGAAAAGGAAAAAAAAAGAAAAAAAAAAAACAACAAAAAAAAAACAACAAAAAAACAACAAAAAACAAAACAAAAACGAACAACAATCCAAAACATTTCTCTTGGTTATTTCAGAATATATCGATAGTCAAATGGATGAGTCAGCCTTTCGTGTTAACCAACCAAACAAACAAACAAACAAAAAGAAAAAAAAAATTAAGCTGTGTCCAAAGCATCTGTTGCCACAGGTTGTATTAAAATAACGTGAAAAGAAATGAAGTGAAGTTGGTCTCTCAGCTTGTTTCTTTCTTATTTGATATAATCCGTCCACTATATGAACTCATAATCCGTCCACTATTATTATGAACTCATAATCCGTCCACTATAATGATGAACTCATAATCCGTCCACTATATGAACTCATAATCCGTCCACTATATAAACTCATAATCCGTCCACTATATGAACTCATAATCCGTCCACTATATATGAACTCATAATTCGTCCACTATATGAACTCATAATCCGTCCACTATAATTATGAACTCATAATTCGTCCACTATAATTATGAACTCATAATTCGTCCACTATTATTATGAACTCATAATTCGTCCACTATAATGAACTCATAATCCGTCCACTATAATGAACTCATAATCCGTCCACTATTATTATGAACTCATAATTCGTCCACTATAATGAACTCATAATCCGTCCACTATATGAACTCATAATCCGTCCACTATATGAACTCATAATCCGTCCACTATATATGAACTCATAATCCGTCCACTGTATGAACTCATAATCCGTCCACTATTATGAACTCATAATCCGTCCACTGTATGAACTCATAATCCGTCCACTGTATGAACTCATAATCCGTCCACTATATGAACTCATAATCCGTCCATTATAATTATGAACTCATAATCCGTCCACTATAATGAACTCATAATCCGTCCACTGCATGAATTCATAATCCGTCCACTATAATGAACTCATAATCCGTCGACTATATGAACTCATAATCCGTCCACTATAATGAACTCATAATCCGTCCACTATAATGAACTCATAATCCGTCGACTATATGAACTCATAATCCGTCCACTATATGAACTCATAATCCGTCCACTATATGAACTCATAATCCGTCCACTATATGAACTCATAATCCGTCCATTATAATTATGAACTCATAATCCGTCCACTATAATGAACTCATAATCCGTCCACTGCATGAATTCATAATCCATCCACTATAATGAACTCATAATCCGTCGACTATATGAACTCATAATCCGTCCACTATAATGAACTCATAATCCGTCCACTATAATGAACTCATAATCCGTCCATTATAATCATGAACTCATAATCCGTCCACTATATGAACTCATAATCCGTCCACTATATGAACTCATAATCCGTCGACTATATGAACTCATAATCCGTCCACTAAAATGAACTCATAATCCGTCCACTATAATGAACTCATAATCCGTCCATTATAATCATGAACTCATAATCCGTCCACTATATGAACTCATAATCCGTCCACTATATGAACTCATAATCCGTCCACTATATGAACTCATAATCCGTCCACTATAATGAACTCATAATCCGTCCACTGCATGAATTCATAATCCATCCACTATAATGAACTCATAATCCGTCGACTATATGAACTCATAATCCGTCCACTATAATGAACTCATAATCCGTCCACTATAAAAACTATAATTATGATTGATGATGATGATCTCGGGCCTTTCTAGCAAAGTTGACCCGCCCCGCCCCCGTCGGGCAAGTAGGAACTGACCCGATGGCGTGGATCTTTTACTCGCACGGGACGCCTCGGTGGGTATCAGGGCGGCAGCTCTAATCCCACAACCACCAGCACTCCTTATTTTTTTTTTTTTTAAACTGAAAGAGACACAAAAGTTTCAAGCCAGGTTAAGCCACTGGTCTCCTTCGCCTTCATAAAATGCGGGAAAGCCATGCACGTTGCGTCCTTCAGAAATGGCGTCATAACATTGTATACGCGCAGTTTACCGTTTTGTTTTCTTAAGGTTTCGTCTAGCCGTGCTGCGAGTTGTTATTAATCTGTAACACGTGATCACGTTTGTTTATGAAGTGAAAGTAAAATCCTTGCTGAGTGCGGCTTCGTGACGTGACGTTGGAGCAGGGATACCGTATTCTGCGAAAAATTCTAATTGGATTTTTTTTTTTTTTTGGTCTGGCCTTTATTATTATTATTATTATTATTATTATTATTATTATTATTATTATTATTATTATTATTATTATTATTATCATCATCATTATTATTATTATTGTTGTTGTTGTTCTAGTTTTTCACTCTTGAAGGCGTAGATCGTCTACACAAGACGCGCATTACTACTCCAGGCAGGGAATATTCTCTTGCCTTGCAGACGAGAAAAAAGATCGGGATTGCCCGGTTTCGTGCTTGAGGATTTATGTTCCACGAAATACATTTTTTTAAATATGCTGACTCAGTTATGAGCGCGTCACCACGGCAGTAAATAATTATTTTTCTCTCGCCTTCGCAGACGAGAAAAAATAGTGGGATTGCCTAGTTTCGTTCTGGAGGATTTATATTTGACCAAACAATTTTCTTAAAATGCGTCGCCTGACTAAACTAACAACCCGATACTACTGCAGTAAAGATTTCTCTTGCTTTTGCAGACGACATAAAGATTTTTGATCACCTAGTTTCGTTTTGGAAGGTTTATCTTTTCATGATTTTTTAAAACGTGCTGGCTGACTAAACTTTGAGCACATTACTACTGCAGTAAAGATTATATTCTCTTGCTTTTGCAGACGACATCAAGATTTTTGATCACCTAGTTTCGTTTTGGAAGGTTTATCTTTTTATAAGTTCTTAAAACGTGCTGGCTGACTAAACTTTGAGCACATTACTACTGCAGTAAAGATTATATTCTCTTGCTTTTGGAGATGAGAAAAAAGAGTGGGATCGCCTAGTATGGCTCTGGGGGATTTTTTTTTTTTTTTTTTAATAAATTTTTAAAACGTGCAGACTGACTAAACTATGAGCACATTACTACTGCAGTAAAAATTATAATTATTCTCTTGCTTTTGGAGACGAGTTAGACATCTTTTCAATTCAGCCCTATCTTATGGCCGAGGAACTTATTTCTTTAACGCAGTACCTAGCAAAATTAATGCGCGATTTAGGACAAAAGAATCGTGACAGAGCTCAAAGGAGTTTAATGTCGTGTTTACATTCTTGAATTCAAATTTTACATTTAGATGATATGAGTGTGGGCAGAAAGGAACCGTGTGTACATATGTACATAACTGATTAGGGCTTTACTAAGACCCAATCCATACCTGATGCAATAGAATCTCAACTTGCAATTTTATTTTTTTTTTTTTTAATAATTTTTGTTTGGTTGTTGGATATAAAACCGACCACTGCACTAATCTGTGTACGTGTACTCAAATCTTTAGCCTCCGTCATGCACGATGGCACTGGAAAAGGGTCTAGAAGGAAATAAGCACACGACTCTATAATTACGGGACAAAAAAAAAGGAGATAACAAAACTATTTTTTTAATCAATTTAACATCATTCGATTGGTCCAGAGTCCTGTCCACTAGTGTCACGGGAGAGATACAACACATAAGGCCAGCCTCACATAGAAATGGCCTTTCACATGTCACGCGTCACTCTTACGTGACACTTCACAGGCCTCACTTTGTCTGATCACATAGGTTCTGCCATTCCCTCACGACTCTATAATTACGGGACAAGAAAAAATAAAGGAATAACAAAACTATTTTATTATCAATTTAATATATATAAACGTGTCACTTCGTGAGCTTCGTTGGTATTTTTACAAAGTCCAACTCACCCTTAGGCCAGACAAGTCTATGCGTGTTGCGCCAGGATTAATACTGCTGATTATTTTGTTTTGTTATTTCTTTGTTTCTGTCCCGTAATTATGAAGTTGTGTGTGCCTATTTTCTTTTAGACCTTGTATGATACTATGTATAGACACACACACACACACGCGCGCGCGTCCTTTTGAATCCTTTTATCTTTACCAGGTTATCCTCCAAGTGTGGGGTGTTTTTGCTTTCGTTCTATTTGGATTTAGTGGGAAGAAGGTGTGTGTGTGTGTGTGTCTCTAAACTCGCCTTAATACGCTGTTATGCGTGAGAAATCTGAGATAGCTTTGTTGCGGATGAGTTAGATCATAATTGTGAGGCTGTAAGAGCGCACCGTGTCTGGCCCCGGTTTACGATGGTCGTAAACTTGTCGGTTTTTAAGGTCGGGAGCGTGGGGTAAAACAGAGTAGATGCGCTGTATACGTTTTTTTTTTTTAATCGTTCTAGGTCTGTTTCATACTAATGTCTGGAAAACAGGGCGTGGTGTAGGAAAAAGGAAAAAAAAAAAAGAAAAAAACCTCGTCAGCTGAAACTGCCTTATGCGTTCTTTGTCTCTGTCTGTGTGTCTGTGTGTCTGTCTGTCTCTCTCTCTCTCTCTCTCTCTCTCTCTCTCTCTCTCAACCTGTCTCTCTCTCTCATTGTCTTTCTGTCTGTCTCTCTTCCTCTCTCTCAGTCTGTCTCTCTCTCTCAGTCTGTCTCTCTCTCTCTCTCTCTCTCTCTCTTAACCTGTCTCTCTCTCTCATTGTCTTTCTGTCTGTCTCTCTTCCTCTCTCTCAGTCTGTCTCTCTCTCTCAACCTGTCTCTCTCTCTCATTGTCTTTCTGTCTGTCTCTCTTCCTCTCTCTCAGTCTGTCTCTCTCTCTGTCTCTCTCTCTCTCTCTCTCATTGTCTTTCTGTCTGTCTCTCTTCCTCTCTCTCAGTCTGTCTCTCTCTCTCTCTCTCTCTCTCTCTCTTAACCTGTCTCTCTCTCTCATTGTCTTTCTGTCTGTCTCTCTTCCTCTCTCTCTCGCTCTCCCCCCCCCCCTCACTCTCTGTCTCTCTCTCTCTCATTGTCTTTCTGTCTGTCTCTCTCTCTCTCTCTCAACCTGTCTCTCTCTCTCTCTCTCATTGTCTTTCTGTCTGTCTCTCTCTCTCGCTCTCTCTTTCTCTCTCTCTCTCATTGTCTTTCTGTCTGTCTCTCTTCCTCTCTCTCTCTTTCTCTCTCTCTGTCTGTCTGTCTGTCTGTCTCCCTCTCTCTCTCTCTCTCTCTCTCTCTCTCTCGTTCTCATTGTCTGTCTGTCTCTGCCCCTCTCTGCCGGCCCATTTTTTCCTCCGCTGTAAGCCAGATAACCGGAATACGCCGGTGTGGAAATGAGCTGAGCCCAGACATACCACACACACACACACGCACTGACTCACGGCCTTATACCGCCATGATTTGGATATATATATATATATATATATATCACACCATCATGATCAGCCTGTGTGTGTATACATCGCTCACCCCGAGTACACCAGCAGGGCGAGAGGACAGTGACCTCTGCCCTCTGACAGGGAGGGAGGGAGAGAGAGAGAGAGAGAGAGAGAGAGAGAGAGAGAGAGAGAGAGAGAGAGAGGGAGGGAGAGTGAGTGAGAGTGAGTGAGTGAGGGTATGTGTGACAGAGAAATATAGATATCCGTACTTAACTCATCTTCACACTGGTGTATATATCCTTGTAGTTTGGCGTTACAGCAGAAAAGAAGGAGGTTGTGTCGTCACATAGATAGAGAGATAGAGAGAAAGAAGAAGAAGAAGAAGAGAGAGACAGAGAGCGTGAGGGTGTGTGTGAGAGAGAAGTATAGATATATATCCGTACTTACCTCATCTTCACACTGGTGTATATATCCTTGTAGTTTGGCGTTACAGCAGAAAAGAAGGAGGTTGTGTCGTCACATAGATAGAGAGATAGAGAGAAAGAAGAAGAAGAAGAGAGAGAAGAGAGCGTGAGGGTGTGTGTGAGAGAGAAGTATAGATATATATCCGTACTTACCTGATCTTCACACTGGTGTATATATCCTTGTAGCCTGGCGTTACAGCAGAAAAGAAGGAGGTTGTGTCGTCACATAGATAGAGAGATAGAGAGAAAGAAGAAGAAGAGAAGAGAGAGAGAGAGAGAGAGAAATGGAGAGAGAGGGAGAGGGAGAGAGAGACCTATCGACCTGAATGTCTTCCGACAATTGTCTGAAATCCGACATTCGCGCCGAGACCAATATTTGTCCGGCAGTTGATAGAGGGTTTAAGTAATCCTTAAAATTATGTTTAATTCTGTGCGCACCGCGCTTCCGGAAATTTTCAGACAATTTTGGGTTGGACCACTTTCAGGTCTACTATCCTCTCTCAGAGAATCGTTCTGGCCGGCGGCTGACCAGATCAGATTCAGATCTCGTGTAGGAGGGCGTGGCGATCAGTGTCGCCTGGGTCTTGTACTCGTTGTCTTTCCTCTCTTCCGTCAGCCTTTATACAGCTGTTCTTCATGTCTCCAGTTGAATCTCTCTCTCTCTCTCTCTCTCTCTCTCTCTCTCTCTCTCTCCCTCCCCTCTCCCCTCTTCCCACCCCTCTCCCCTTTTTCTCACTAAAAATATATAATGCGGTAACAATATACAGTCATGTCGTAATACGGACACGATTTTCTTTTATAGAGCAATAGATTTGTTGCAAATACTGTGGGGAGAGTGACACTGTGTATAATGTATTTAAAAACTTCTCTGGAGTTCCTTTTTTTTTTTTTACCTTTTTGAATCTGCGTTCTCTGTACGCGTCTAGCCTCACAGTGGCTCACAGTGGCGCACCTTCAAAACATAGACAAAGAATGCAACTGCTCGTTCTCGACCTCGTCATGTGTGATTGCCAGGTGCCATGTTTTTGTAACTCCTACACTCTACATTCCAAAAGACTACCAGGCGTCCGTCAGCAAGCCTGTGGTAAGGCTGTTATGGTGACATTCCACCCCAAAACTAATAACTGATTTGAGCGCGTAGCGTTTTGCTCAACCCATCGCTCTACAGCCTCCCTTCAAGCCTGTGGTAAGGCTGTTATGGTGGGATTCCACCCCAAAACTAAATAACTGATTTGAGCGCGTAGCGTTTTGCTCAACCCATCGCTCTACAGCCTCCCTTCAAGCCTGTGGTAGGGCTGTTTTGGTGGGATTCCACCCCGACACTAGATAATCCTAAAACGGAATTTGAAGGTTAAACGTTATTCTAAGCCCATCGCTCTACCAGCTCCCGTCAAGCCTACGTTAGGGCTGTTATGGTGAGATTCCACCCAACTTAGCTCTTAATAACCTTAAAGCGGGCTTTGAAAGGGAAGCGTTGAGTTTTTTTTTCCCTCAGCATATATCTTTCCGCACGCTGAGGTATGATTGCCCTCATTCGCTTGGACCAGGGTCCGGTCCACGAGGGTCACGTGAGAGATACCCATAAGGCCGGCCTCACATAGTAATGGCCTTTCACGTGTCACGCTTCACTCTTCACCTGACACTTCACAGGCCTCACTTTGTCTGATGACATATGTTCTGTCATTCACCTCACGCCCAGCCAGGCTGACAACATGAGTTCTTCCGATGGAGAAGCATTGTTGACGACCGTTTTGTTAAGGGAGAAGAAGAGGATGACACAACATAGGCCAAGAAGAATCAGCGTGCACATTCTTCCCGTCACGTCACCACACGACGTGGCGGCGTGACGCAACTGCTTATGCGAGGGGGTGCCGTTAAAATTATACTCGTCACTTTTTGTTTACACGCGTGACTCGACCGTGTCCATTCACGTACGTGACGTGTGGAGTGACGCTCTATGCGAGGCTGACCCTTATCCAATCAAAACCCCGCTTTACATGTAGCTTCAAGACTGGGCCAAAAAAAAAAAAACGAAAAAGAACAGCCATCCCTTTCTAAAAAAAAATGTTTATATATAATGAAGGAATGAGATGTCAAAATTAAAACTGTTTCAATAACCAGAAAATGAGCTATATCTACAAATCGGTGTATGATAACTATATAGAGTCAACAGACGAGCCGATTTGACCTAATTTTTACCCTTATTTGGCTTTGTTTTTCGCGTTGTTTTTTAACGATCGTCCAATCGCCATCCTTTGAATGAGCGGCGCGGATGAATCGTGGACCGGTTAACACCCGATTGCCTTGCGCAATAATCGCAGGCGTTTGATTTAAGCGCCTGAGGAAAGGTCATCACAGATTTTCGAAGCCGCTGCGTCGCTTCGAGGGTAAACAGCGGGTTCGTTTGTATTGACCGGTTGGGGGTTGGTGGAAGGATGGCGCTAATGATTGGTTTAGTTAAGGTTTGTTTGTTTGTTTTTGTCTCTGTCTATTTCTTTTGTGAGGATTGAACTACACTTCTGTGTGTCTCTTGTTTTTGCATTGGTTTATGTCTGTCTCTGTCTGTCTGTCTGTCCCTCTCTCTCTCTCACTCTTTTTTTCTCTCTCTCTCTTTCTCTCTCTGTCTCTCTCTCTTCCTCTCTCTGTCTCTCTCTGTCTCTGTCTCTCTCTTTCTCTCTCTGTCTCTCTCTCTCTCTCTCCCTCTTTCTCTCTCTGTCTCTTTCTTTCTCTGTCTCTCTCTTTATCTCTTTGTCTCTCTTTCTTTTTCTCTCTCTCTCTTTCTCTCTCTCTCTCTCTCTCTCTCTCTCTTTCTTTCTATCTCTGTCTCTCTTTCTTTCTCTCTGTCTCTTTCTCTCTCTGTCTCTCTTTCTTTCTCTCACTGTCTCTCTGTAGGTATGCATGTCTCTGTCTGTCTGTCTGTCTGTCTGTCTGTTTCTGTCTCTCTCTCTCTCTCTGTCTCTCTCTCTCTGTCTCTCTTGTAGACATTGAACTTCTTCTGTCTGTCTCTCTTGTAAGGATCGCACTATTTCTGCATGTCTCTTGTCTGTAGACATCATGTCTGTCTAGTTCTCTTTCAAAAGAGAACGGTTCTTCTGTCTGCTTCTCTCATAAGGACTGCGCTGTTTCTGTCTGTCTCTTGTCTGTAAGCATTACAGTCTGTCTGTCTGTCTAGAGAAATGCTGCCTTCCTGCCGGTCTCTCTTGTAGGCATTCTGTCTTTCTGTCTGTCTTTCTGTCTGTCTTTCTCAAGAGTTGTCCGTCTTCGGTCTGTCCCTCTCTTACGGATTGCGCTATTTTAGTGCCTCTTTTCTAAGAATTATACTCTCTCTGTCTCTTTTTAATGGTTGCGCTATTTCTGTCCGTCAGTTTTGTAAGTTATGGTCTATTTTTGTCTGTATTTCTTGAGAGCTTTAGTCCTTCTGTCTATCTTTTTTTAAGAGAGCTGCACACACACACACACACACTCTCTCTCTCTCTCTCTCTCAAGGATTGCGCTATTTCTGCCTGCCTCTTTTCTGTAAGCACTGTATCCTGACTGATGTCTTTCTTGAGAGCTGCAGTCCTTTTGTCTATCTCTCTTATGGGAGTTGTTGTTCACTCTCTCTCTCTCTCTCTCTCTCTCTCTCTCTCTCTTTTTCTCTCGCAATCTCTCTCTCTCTCTTTCTCTCGCAATCTCTCTCTCTCTCTCTCTCGCAATCTCTTTCTCTCTCTATCTCTCTCTCTCTTTCTTTCTCTCTCTCCTTTGACGAATCAATAGAGACAAAACCCGCCCTGCGTGAGCTAATGAATTAAAAACAAACATTGTTTCCCTGCCAGCAGGGCCCTTCACCTTATGGGTATCCAATGTAAAAAAAAAAAAAAATGAATGTATGGTCTCCATTTAAGCCAGCGATTAAGGTTTGTCTCCCTCATGCCTCTTTAGGAATGACTTTCAGTGAAAGCGGAAAAAGTGTGACTTTGTCTTGTGACGTCTAGCAGGGTCTGCCTCGTCACAAACCTGTAAGTTTGTCCGAGAATTGTTAGAAGTATTGGTATAAATCTTCTTCCTTTTCTTCTGCTTGTCCTTGTTCTTGTTTTTCTTCTTGTTCTTGTTCTTTTTCTTCTTGTTCTTCTTTTTCTTGTTGTTGTTATTGTTGTTGTTGTTCTTCTTGTTCTTGTTCTTCTTCTACTACTTCTTCCTCCTCTTCTCCATCATCTTCTCCCCCTCCTCTTCCTCCTCCTTGTTCTCCTTACGATTATCGTTGAAGAAATCGTATTTTCCGTACCATAACAACTCTTCTTTCGTCTTTCTTTTTCGTATGTAGCCACTATTCAATTGAAATTGGCTGTGTAGATCTAGCTCTGATCTAGTGTTCTGCTGGTCTGGCCCCTAACTGCACCGTGGCTTTGTTTGGTCTTTTTGGTGAGTGGCTGAGTTTTGAGCCGTTCATGACGATGATGTGCTCGTAGTCGGGAGGGGGCTTAAGATACACGCTATGCTTATGGTGGTTACGTAAAACAGAGAGAGGGAGAGGGAGAGAGAGAGAAGAGAGAGAGAAAGAAAAGGGGGGGGCTAGAGAAAGAAAGGAACTTCGAGGTTTTTTTTTCATTTTATCTCCTTTTTCATATATTCTGTCTGTCTATTCGTAGCCCTCCCCCACCCTCTCTCTCTTTCTCTTACTTCTTCTTTCGCCCCCCTCCCCCTTCTCTCTCTCTCTCTCTCTCTCTCTCTCTCTCCTCTCTTGTCTCTACCCCCCCCCCCCTCACTTACCCTTTCGTGTGCGCACTCGACGAACTGGTTTTGTCCCGTGTCCCAGGTACAGCCAGGAGATATCCAAATGCCACGATCGAACCAGATTGGCCTCGTATTGAAGGAGCCCACACCAGGGTGGAGATAAAAAAATATGTAATATATGTATATGCTCACATACACACACACATATATATATATATAAATACATATATATATATATATATAAATACATATATATATATATATATATATATATATATATATATATATATATATATAGAGAGAGAGAGAGAGAGAGAGAGAGAGAGAGAGAGAGAGAGAGAGAGAGAAAGGAAAAGAGAGAGACAGAGAAAGAGAGATATACAGAGAGATAGAGAGGGAGAGAGAGAGATATAGAAAGAGAGAGAGAGAGAGAGAGAGAGAGCATCGTCTTATTAATTATGCGCACTCCGTACTCCTTACCCATCGTGTTTGTCTTTTTGGGGGCGGGCGAAACCCACTAGCTAGGACATTCTATCGGCTGGTGAGACGATTGGCTGTGGTCTGCAACGTCATAAGTCAAGGTCCGAGTCGCACGGTGCGCGGGGCGTGGCTAGGCTCTCCTTCGACATGCGCACCACTCGGATTCGGGCTTGAGCGGCGTTTGTTATTATCGAATTTGTGAAATAATTTGTTTGTTTTGTTGTTGTTGTTGTTGTTGTTGTTCTTGTTGTTGTTGTTGTTGTTGTTGTTGTTGTTCTTCTTCTTCTTCTTCTTCTTCTTCTTCTTCTTCTTCTTCTTCTTCTTCTTCTTCTTCTTAATGGAAGCTCGAGGGCGCTTGTTACTATAATTTAATATGCTTGATATGTCGAGAAGGCTACAGATCAACCTTGTTAATTTTACGAACGGGCTGTATCAACAAGTCCCTGGGTCAACACTGACCACTTGTCGTGTGTGACACTTGAGTGTGCTTGAAAACCGCGGCGACAAAACTTTCGAAGTGATTTTTTATTATTATTATTATTATTATTATTATTATTTTCCGTTTGTTTTTTTCCTAAATCTACTAGATCAATGTGGTTGTTAGAACTAACACTATCCGTCCGCCTGCCAATTCTATGGTCTGGGTCCAAAGCTTCTCTCTGTGATGGCGTCAGGAAATCTGACGGACAGACTGTGCAACCTGACTGAGCCAAGTTCGCTTTTGTCTGCGCTGGTGTGTATGACACATCACAGTGTCTCGCTCCGCCGTCCTTGACTGACGCCGTAAATGGTGTTGAGCTACATCGCCCTATATATATATATATATATATATATATATATATATATATATATATATATATATATATATATATATATATAGAGAGAGAGAGAGAGAGAGAGAGAGAGAGAGAGTTGATGGGGGTGATCTGTTTGGCTCTGCTTGTCTAGGGGTATGAAAGTACACACAGCCAATCACACAACTCGTTCGTAGAAAATAAGTCTGAAGTCCGCTACTAAAACTTGCAATCCCGTTTTATCCAACACAAAAGCTTGACGCTATAATATCACTGTAGGTTGGCTTGATAATCACTGTAGGTTGACTTAACAATCACTGTAGGTAGACTTAATAATCACTGAAGTAAGACTTGATGTTGACTGACTGAACATAATTTCGACTCTTATTTATAAAAAAATCCCGTCGAATCATCCAGAAAATGAATTACATAAATCGTAAGAGAATATTCTTGACACACGTGATGAGTAATGCGCTCTAAAATAGCAACCAATCAAAATAAAGGTAAACAAGGAGTGACGAGATCATTACTAATACTATGCTAGAACTAGGTGGAAGATTCCTAAACAATCTAGGTGGTACAAGTGCGGGCTGGTTTCAATAAACAAGACTAAGTTCTTAGGCTTGAAATACAAATATTATGCAACTAAATAAAACAATGTACATAGATCTAGTCGATCCGCTACCCAAAATTACGCACCTACGCAGGGTGAGGAAAACAATAGCAATAGATCAAATCACAACACAATGCGTTACATATGAGAGAGAGAGAGAGAGAGAGAGAGAGAGAGAGAGAGAGAGAGAGAGAGAGAGAGAGAGAGAGAGAGAGAGAGAGAGAGAGAGAGAGAGAGAGAGAGAGAGAGAGAGAGAGAGAGAGAGAGAGAGAGAGAGAGAGAGAGAGAGAGAGAGAGAGAGAGAGAGAGAGAGAGAGAGAGAGAGAGTCAGACCAACAGAGACTGAGAGAGACGCATATATAAACTTGTCTGCCAAAAGGAATACAGAATTTCACCCGTTGCATCCTTGTGCAGTGACGTAATAAAACATGCCGTAGATCACCAAGAGCTATTCAGTATGTCCCAAATCATTCACAACCAGGAATTTGTATAGTGCAGTGCCGTGCGTCGTGACGTATGAATCGACCTTGACCTTTTTTGATTTGATGATGTTTCCCATGGTCGGAGATTGGCCGCTATAAATAGACTCCTCCACCTGAAGAGACAATCGTTCCATAGCCATCTCCCGGAAGGGGCCATCTTGTCTAGCTCTATAGATCTAAGTGTGTGCTTTCGTTAAGAGGCAATGATATATAAAGGAAATGCTTGAGCTGGTGAAGAGTACCGGCGTCAGTTATATTTCGTGGTTGTTGTTTCAACACGCAACCTCAACGGGATGCTGTTGGATATTTGGATGGGCCGAATCATAAACTGATGGTTTATAGCTAATTTGTTGTTGTTGTTGTTGTTGTTATGTTTTTGTTATATTGCACGCGATACCATAAATTGTATTGGTTTTTGTTTTTTTTTGGGTGGGGGGTGGGGGGGGGGGGTTGATTTAAATTATTGTTTCTTTTTATATGAAACATAGTTTCTTGGATAGTTCCAAATAATTTCACGTCCACAATCTTCACCATTTCTTTGTCGTCCATTTAATACTGGTGATAGATCGGCTCTTGTCAAGTGAATGCTATGGATAGGATGATTTGTGAATACATAAACCGATGTTTATACGTGTAGTTTTTTTTTTTTTCGGTCATATTGATTACCAATAAGCTCTATCATGTGTTTAATAATTTTAAATTAATGTCTATCGTCGCTTAAGATAATGGTTTCTTGGAGAAAGATACAGTTCCAAATTATTATTTTGATAGGCCGAGAAATAAACTGAATTTTTTTTTTAATATTCTTCCCTAATATGCTCTATCATGCGTTTGCTAATGTTAAAGTCTCGTCTCTTTTTTGCATAAAATAATAATTTCTTGGAGAAAGATAAAGTTCAAATTTATGTCCCGTCCATTAAGTCTTAATTTTTTTAAGCCCTTTTATTTAATACTGGTTATAGCACGGCTCTTGTCAAAAGGATGCCACGGATATTGCGATAGCCCGAGATATAAACTAAAGTTTTTTTTTTTAATTTATTTCTTTTTAAAATATTCTTCCTCAATACGCTCTTTTCTACTTTTGATTATTCTTAAATTATTGTTTCTTTTTGCATAAAAAAAAAAAAGTTTCTTAGAAACACTTAGTTACAGTTCCAAATTATTTCACGTGCACTAAGTGATAACTATTTTTTTCAAAGCCCATTCGATACTGTTCATATCTCTTCTCTTGTCAACGGGATGCTACAAATATTATGATGGACGGAGACATAAACCAAAGTTTCTAAAGTTTATATATATATATATATAAATATATTATATTCTTCCACGATCTGCCCTTTTATGTATTTATTAATTTTAAAAACTTGTCTCTTTTTTGGATAAAATAACAGTTCCAAATTATTTCACATTCACTAAGTCCTGACCATTTTTTAAAGGCCATTAAATGCTGCTCACATCTCTACTATTGTGTATCTCTCTGTCTCTCTGTCTCTGTCTCTGTCTCTCTCTCTCTCTCTCTCTCTCTCTCTCTCTCTCTCTCTCTCTCTCTCTCTCTCTCTCTCTCTCTCTCTCTCTCTCTCTCTCTCTCTCTCTCTCTCTCTCTCTCTCTCTCTCTCTCTCTCTCTCTCTCTCTCTCTCTCTTTCTCCCTCTCTCTCCCTCTCTCTCTCTCTCTCTCTCTCTCTCTCTCTCTCTCTCTCCCTCCCGGCCCCAGGCCAACCTTTATAAAAAGGAAATAAATTTCTTCCGAAGTGTCGGAAAGAATCACGGGAAATTCAAGCAGGAGTGTTGGATTTTACTGTGATACTCGAAGACCGGTCGGTTTTTTTCGATTGAAGGTCAACTTGTCTGCTATAGAACTGATGGTTCTACTGTGACCCGCTCCGACCTTGACTGGCGTCAAATGCGTGGCGCGCACAACACCCTGATAGATTGGGTCAACTTATGATGGGTGTGACGCTGATAGATTGGGTCAACTTATGATGGGTGTCACGCTGTATCGTACTACTTCCTTTTTTTTGTTTTCAATACGTCGTAAACATGATACTTAATGACATTCGAAAATTTGACACACACACACATACACATAACGATACGGCCAAGAAATGAAGTTAGAGATAGATAGATAGATAGATAGATAGATAGATAGATAGATAGATAGATAGAGAGAGAGAGAGAGAGAGAGAGAGAGAGAGAGAGAGAGAGAGAGAGAGAGAGAGAGACAGACAGACAGAGACAGACAGAATGACAGAGAAAGAGTATATATTCTGAGAGACCAGCTTTGCGACAGTGCATAACCCGGATAGAAACATGTACAGTTTCAAATCATTCAAGGCCTATTCGTTGCTGTTCATAGCTCGACTCTTGTCAACGGGATTCTACAGATATCTCAATGGACGGAGACATAAACTAAAATTTCTTAGGTTTTTTTTTTTTTTTTTAACAGATAGTAGATAGATAGATAGATAGATAGATAGAGAGAGAGAGAGAGAGAGAGAGAGAGAGAGACAGAGAGAGAGAGACAGACAGGCAGGCAGGTAGACAGGCAGACAGATAGATAGACAGACAGACAGGCACACAGACAGAGAAAGAGTGTATATACTAAGAGACTAGCTTTGCGTCAGTGCATAACCCGGATATTATGATCCGTCACGCAGTGTCGACTTCGCCCGATAATAATATTAAGTTTATCTCGGTTCCAGGCGGAAATCCAGTACTTTGCCCTTTATCACGTCTATGTTTTTTTAGGGTATATTTTCTGTCTCCTAAGTAATTTTTGCCGATTTCATTCGGCACCGACGGCTTCCTGACACGCCAAAGATATGGCCGGTGAGACTGGATTCGAGGTATGGCCTCCAGCGAAGGTCGAAGCTCAATATATCTTTTAATTCTTAATGCAAGTACGCTATATCGCCACATTCTGTTAATTTGGTCTGTCGCTTCGTCTCCCAAGCAGTTCGGCTGAAAGGAATACACTTGATGTTTTGCACGTTTCCTGCGCAGGTTATTCTACCGCGATTCGAGTGGTCTGAAGAATCTTCGTCGAAATTCTGATAATTTGAACTGTGGCAACCCCTGTTAATCTTATCGGATTATGCGTGTTATTCTCCTCAGCGTTTTTTTTTTTACGGTAACAATTCTTGGGAATCTTCACCTCACGTCTGATACTTCGAACTGTCTTATTTCTCCCAAGCAGTTCGGTTTAAGGGAGTTACACTAGCATTCTTCGCGCGCAACTCGGTAAATATTTTACTTTCCCGTGAGGCAATAGATTTGTCTTGGTCAGTGATACATATGAGTATTCCTGTCCCTGTACAAGCCCGAGGCGGAACTGGGGCTCTGTTAGGGGGCCCGTGCAGTACAAATCATCGTAACATTTTTAGTGAACACGGCCGATTCTCCCGACGAGAGCCCACGCATAAAACGTTTTTCGGAAAAATCCGGTGTTGTTAAAAATAGAAAAACGCTCACAAGCGGCCATGCCTTATAGATCTGTTTGTTGTCGCGAATAATCTTAGAAAGGTGCAATTTCTGTCAAGTCCAAGTACTTCCTCTGAGGAGGATAGCCTGGTTCTAATGACAGCAGTCGTGCCTCGTTTTAGTTCGACAATACTGCCAGGTTATTTTTAGGAACAGGGCCGTCGAGTGGGATTCAAATCGCAGCGCCACACGCGGGGGATGACCATAGTACACACCACGAATGGCCATTTTCAACGCATAAGTCTCATAGACACAGCCCACCGCGGTGACGTCATTATCGCTTCGAGACGGCCTGTTGGCCGACAGGGCTGCGACTACTGTACTTAACATTCTTATACAATCTGTAGTGGTTGCGATGCAGGTTGATGATGGGGACGCGCTTAGCAAAGTCCTGTAGATGATGTGCTCTGAAATTTGAACTTTTGTTGGAATTTATTTCTTTTATTATCCCCCCCCCAAAAAAAAAAAAAAAAACAAAAAAAAAAAAAAACAAAAACAAAACAAACAAACAACTAAAAACCAAAAACATGTATATGTGTGTGTGTGTGTGTACAATGGGCATCTGTGAAGCAATTGCAGAGATAAATGTCTGTCAATGTGTGTGTGTGTCTTTTTGTTTCTGTTGGAAGCTGAGAAGATGCCCATAAACATTTCACCAGAAATGATGTGGGGATCCTTGAACCGATTAAAGAGGTAAATGTTTGTCAATGTGTATGCCTTTTTGTTTCTGTTGGAAGCTGAGAAGATAGCTATAAACATATCACCAGAAATGATGTGGGCATCCTTGAAGCAATTAAAGAGATTAATGTTTATCAATATGCCTTTTTGTTTATTTTTTTAATGTAGTTGGAAGCAGAGGAAATAGCTATAAATCTGTACGCAACTCTAACACTGTGGGCACAACAGCTGTGTAATCACTACCTTATTACAATCCGTCGTATGGCAAGGTCAAAGTGATTCAGGAATTTCGCGCTTTTTTCCCCCCATTTCCTTTTGGAGTCGAGAGTATGCGTGTAATTCAGGATTTTCGCGCCTTTTTTTTTCTTTCCGCACTCTCTTTTTTTTTTTTTTTTCATTTCCTTTTGGAGTCGAGAGTATACGTGTAATTTCCACCAGTGGAATGCAAGTCACGTGCTTTCTCCGATGTGTTTACTTTCTTCATAAAAGTTACATAACACGCGTGACGTGCGTGAAAACTAACCAGCGTGTGTGCATACAGCAAGCAGCTGAGGGCAAATGTTTTGACTGCAAGGGCCCGCGGGGTTTGTTTTGTTTTGTTGTTTGTGTATTTGTTTTTGTTTTGATTTATGCAAGGTTAAAGAAAAAAAAAAAAAAAAGAAAAGCAAAACAAACCCATCGCTGAGCAACTTAAAGATGTTCATTGATTTTCGCACGAATTATATAACGACGTGTAATTTCGTCTATAATTGAGGTTGATCGATTGATGGAATTTTTTTTTTTATATCGGGGTAGTCTTGGGCTACTTTATTATTTTTTTTTATTATTTCAATTAATTTTTTTTTACACTTCCCTGATGGTCGCACGGTAGAACTTTTGACTTTGGGATTCGAACCGTCTTTTTTTTTTAATGGTGGTGGTTCGGTGTTGGGGTATGTGTGTGTGTGTGGGGGGGTTCTATGCTTTTTACAGTATGCGGATGAATGGGCTTATAGTGTTATAGCCATTATCTGATTTAAGGAGGCTTGCCCTGAAAGGCATATAACACGTATAATACGTAAGATCGCCGTGTTTTGGACAAGCACCGCACGTCTTTGAAATTTTATATATATATATATATATATATATATATATATATATATATATATATATATATATATTTTTTTTTTTTTTTTTTTTTTTTTTTCAATATAGCCGCACCGTGTCTTTTATTTGAACTATTACAGGTGTATTCAGTACAGTTATCAAATGATAGTTCTTTTTACCACGTCTGCGAATTGCTTGGTTACTGGCGAATTTGGACATTTATTTAAATAGAAACAAGATGGCACCTGTCTGCAAGTATTTTTAACCTCCGAAACTCGGTAATCGAAGTCTGGTAAATAATGTGCTTACGGCTTTTTGTTGTTGTTGTTGTTGTTATTGTTGTTTTTTAATGGTTTGCAAAGGACCGTTAGCGTGGAAGCGAGGTTTGCTTACATTTTTTGCGAATACCGATACGATGATAATTATTTGAAATTATGGAAAGCTCGAAACATTTTTTTCTTAGTAAGTTTAAAAAAAATATGTAAGGACATTTTAGCATTGTATCAACGGCGGCCTCGAGACGTGACGTGATCATGAGTGCGTCTTGCAACAAGTCGATATAATGTATGTTTGTGGACCACAGGAGATCAAAGGATGGTGGAGAGTGATAGCTGTGTTTCTGGGCTCAAGTTGTGTCGTTGTAAATTTTTTTGTGTACTTTCATTCTTTGTTAGTGCTTTGTCTGCATGGCGTTATGCGGTAAAATAGGAATTGGTTAAAAAAGGAGGGAAAAAAAGTGGGGGGGGGGTATAGGAAAAAAAATCGCTAAAGATATGAGGTAAAGAGAGAGAGAGGAGAGGAGAGACGAGGCATGGATAGAGAGAGCGAGAGTTAGAGGAGAGAGAGGGAGAGAGAGTGTTAAGGAGAGGCATGGATAGAGAGAGAGGAGAGGAGAGACGAAGCATGGATAGAGAGAGCGAGAGTTAGAGGAGAGAGAGGGAGAGAGAGTGTTAAGGAGAGGCATGGATAGAGAGAGAGGAGAGGAGAGACGAAGCATGGATAGAGAGAGCGAGAGTTAGAGGAGAGAGAGGGAGAGAGAGTGTTAAGGAGAGGCATGGATAGAGAGAGAGGAGAGGAGAGACGAAGCATGGATAGAGAGAGCGAGAGTTAGAGGAGAGAGAGGGAGAGAGAGTGTTAAGGAGAGGCATGGATAGAGAGAGAGAGGAGAGGAGAGACGAAGCATGGATAGAGAGAGCGAGAGTTAGAGGAGAGAGGGAGAGAGAGTGTTAAGGAGAGGCATGGATAGAGAGAGAGGAGAGACGAGGCATGGATAGAGAGAGAGGAGAGACGAGGCATGGATAGAGAGAGCGAGAGTTAGAGGAGAGAGAGGGAGAGAGAGTGTTAAGGAGAGGCATGGATAGAGAGAGAGGAGAGGAGAGACGAAGCATGGATAGAGAGAGAGAGGGAGAGAGGAGAGGCATGGATAGAGAGACAGAGAAAGAGAGAGAGAAAGAGAGAGAGAGAGAGAGAGAGAGAGAGAGAGAGAGAGAGAGAGAGAGAGAGAGAGAGAGAGAGAGAGAGAGAGAGAGATTGATCGATCGATCGATCGGAAAAAAAAAAAAATAAAATTAAACAAATAATTAAAAGGATACCCCTCTCAATTTTTTTTCTGCCATGCCCAACGAAAAAGCTGGCTCAGTCTAGCTGCGACCTCAACTCTGTACGTCTTAAACAAGTTAAAAAAAAAAAAAAAAACCCAACCCCGAGCATCCTTTGGTTTTTTTTTTATCTTCCGTTGTTTGTTTTGATTTGCTCAAGGTCAGATCACTCACTTCACACATGTCTCGCCGCTGGGCCTGGCGCTGCGTACGCAGTTATTCCCCCCTGCTGACCCTTGTTGAAATTCAATCGATACTGGAAATATTTCTACCGTTCCGTAAGCTACTACCACCGATGGCTTGGAAGGAAAGGATATCAGCATAACAGGTGTTGGGTTGTTTTTTTTTTTTTTCTCCTCTGAAATCCTGGATGTTCGACTATTTGTATATTATTACAATAGTAATGTTGGTTCGAATGTTTCGACTATTTCCGATTTTTTTTTCCTTCCTCTGAAATCCAGGATGTCCGGCTATTTGTATAATTATTATAATAGAAATCCTGATTCGAATTTTTCGACTATTTCCGATTTCTCCTCTCCCCCCCCTCTGAAATCCTGGATGTCCGACTATTTATATAGTTATTATAATAGAAATCCTAATTCGAATTTTTCGACTATTTCCAACTTTTTTTTTTTTTCAATTGATCGTCCCACAAGGAGGTGGTCTCTAGCGTATTTACATACCAAGCATGTCCGACAGAGCAGAGTGTAGAGTGTAAGATGCCACACTTAATCTCCGGTCAAGGTAGCGTCATTTGTCGTGGTGCTCAAACGGTACCTGGGCCTCGGTTTAAGACGTGGTTGTTCAACCCGTGAATAAACAGCGTCATTCTAAGTCGGAAGGCGAGTTTCAGACAGAAGATTCGTACCCTGCTGTAGGGGGGGGGGGGGAGAGGTTACTCGGTTTTGAGGGGTGGGTGTGTGTGAGAGAGAGAGAGAGAGAGAGAGAGAGAGAGAGAGAGAGAGAGAGAGAGAGAGAGAGAGAATTCCGAGATCTGTGTCAAGCGCGTTGGCTAGATGTTTCTCTCTCTCTCTCTCTCTCTCTCTCTCTCTCTCTCTCTCTCTCTCTCCCCTCCTCTCTCTATCTCTCTCCCAGTATATATGTGTGTGTGTATATATATATAATTTTTTTTTCTATTTTTACAAACTTTCACCCTCTCGTCGGTTGCCCGTCTGAGACCTCAACCGTTGCGCATGCGTATTGCAGAGTGGAGATTACTCCCCCCCCCCCCCCTGCTCATCTACAGAGTCCAATATGAAGTGCCGCAGCAACGTGTAATCCTACTGACCTTAAGAAGACATTAGTCTCCCGTCAGGCCTGAGGGTAGGGCTGGTTTGGTGTGACACAACCCAACCACCGAAACGCAAACGATATTTTCGAATGTATCCGTCTATTATTTTTTGACAGAGTTGTCCCACTCCGAGTAAATCGCAGTCTTTATCCTTTTCGCCTTTTTGTTAACTTTCGCTTTCGCTTTCATTTAATTTTTTTTTTTTTTTAAATTTTTGGATATCCAATACCCCTTTCCCCAACTTTTCCATGTAAAGATGGTTGCGCAAGACTGGTCGATAATATGTCGAACCGTCCAGAAATAAAGTATTTTACTTAATTTATTTTGATTTTTTTTTTTTTGGACTGAAAGGGAAGTAATGCTGATGTATTTAAACATTTGTACTTTCACGGGTGTTCTCCCCTAGCAATTTTTTTTTTATTACCTTTATTGCCTCTTATTAATTTGGGCGCATTATCTCTCTAGCGGTTATAACTTCGCCTTCATAAAACATGCACGGCACTAACTCAACAACAACAACAACAACAATAACAAAACTTGCATGCGTCAGTGCAGTGTGAATTGGCCACAAAGATCTAAGTTTGAATGGGCCCGGAAATTCACAGATTTTGAGGGCGTGGACTATTTTTTAGTTTTAATGAGGGAGATGCTCGGTGTACGTGTTGGTTGTAGAGGACTCCGTTCTCACATGTCAGTATTAATAAATTATCGGCCCATGTTTTTAACATTCTGTCAAGATTATCCGCTCTTCTTTTCTTCTTACCAGATCCCTTTTCTTTTCTTTTCTTTTCTCCTTTTTTTTTTTTTTTCCCTCCGATACGATCAGTAAGACAACATTCTCAGCTTTCTTGAAACTGAAGACAATTTATTTTTATGCATCCAGTGTCTCTGATAACTGTAGATGTGTCACCCTTGGCCCGTGTCTCCCAGCATCCTGTCAGTTTGTCACCTGCATCACCTCACACCGGGCAGACGAGAATTTCTGCTCCGCGTCTGCTTCATTTATCACGCCTGCCGCCGCCCTGTGTGTAGATCTATCTAGTTCTCCAGTTCTGCCAGTAACTCTATACACTCTCTGGTTCTGCCAAGGCGAGAATTCCTGCTCCGCGTCTGCTTCATTTATCACGCCTGCCGCCGCCCTGTGTGTAGATCTATCTAGTTCTCCAGTTCTGCCAGTAACTATAATATTCCACTCTCTGGTTCTGCCAAGGCGAGAATTCCTGCTCCGCGTCTGCTTCATTTATCACGCCTGCCGCCGCCCTGTGTGTAGATCTATCTAGTTCTCCAGTTCTGCCAGTAACTCTATACACTCTCTGGTTCTGCCAAGACGGGAATTCCTGCTCCGCGTCTGCTTCATTTATCACACCTGCTGCCGCCCTGTATGTAGATCTATCTAGTTCTCCAGTACTGCCAGTAA
>JAWDGP010000681.1:45000-57500 GCA_033675545.1 Elysia crispata
ATGGAGGCAGAGAGAGAGAGAGAGAGAGAGAGAGAGAGAGAGAGAGAGAGAGAGAGAGAGAGAGAGAGAGAGAGAGAGAGAGAGAGAGAGAGAGAGAGAGAGGGGGGAGACCGACAGAGAGAGAGAGAGAGAGAGAGAGAGAGAGAGAGAGAGAGAGAGAGAGAGAGAGAGAGAGAGAGAGAGAGAGAGAGAGAGAGAGAGAGAGAGAGAGAGAGAAGAGAGAGAGAAAGAGAGAGAGGGGGGAGACCGACAGACAGAGAGAGGGAGGGAGTGAGAGAGAGAGAGAGAGAGAGAGAGAGAGAGAGAGGGGGGGGAGACCGACAGACAGAGAGAGAGAGAGAGAGAGAGAGAGAGAGAGAGAGAGAGAGAGACAGAGAGAGAGAGAGAGAGAGAGAGAGAGAGAGAGAGAGAGAGAGAGAGAGAGAGAGAGAGAGAGAGACAGAGAGAGAGAGAGAGAGAGAGAGAGAGAGAGAGAGAGAGAGAGAGAGAGAGAGAGAGAGAGAGAGAGAGAGAGAGAGAGAGAGAGAGAGAGAGAGAGAGAGAGTCACAATAATTAGCTCGCCATCACCCATGTCGAGTGTCCATGTGGTCAGACGATCGTTACGCCTGGCCAGGTCAACTGCCAGCAGGCATTGATTGCTTGCTGACCTTGTCTCCCCCTGATCGGTGAACCTGCCAACTCCTGCTGAGGACGAATGTCTCCTCCTCCTCTTCTGATATATCTGAGAGAGAAGAGAGACAGGCAGAGAGAAAGAAGAGAGAGGAGAGAGACAGAAAGGACGAGAATAAAGAGAGACAGAGAGAGAATATAGACAGACAAGAGGAGAGGGACAGGCAGAGAGAGAAGAGAGGAGAGAGATAGACAGTAAGAGAATAGAGACAGACAGACAAGAGGAGAGAGACAGCAAGGAAGAGAGAAGAGAGAGGAGAGAGATAGACAGTAAGAGAATAGAGACAGACAGACAAGAGGAGAGGGACAGGCAGAGAGAGAAGAGAGGAGAGAGATAGACAGTAAGAGAATAGAGACAGACAGACAAGAGGAGAGAGACAGCAAGGAAGAGAGAAGAGAGAGGAGAGAGACAGACAGGAAGAGAGAGGAGAGAGACAGACAGAGAGAGAGAAGACAGAGACAGAGAGTAACAGGCAGACAGATAGACAGAGAGAAGAGATACAGAGAGAGACAGAGAGAGAGAGAGAGAGAGAGAGAGAGAGAGAGAGAGAGAGTGTGTATCATGCACTAAATAACCCGTGCTGTATCTTTCAGTGAACCCCTCGAGGTATGTCCCATACTTGTGTATTATAACGATGATGATAATTCTCCTTAGCAACAGCGAGGCTGACAGAGCTCAATCGATATCGTCTTCACTGGCGACCTTGGTGAATGACGTAGGATCGCATGGTGTGTGATTCGATGGGTTTTGTGTTTCGTTCTATATATATAAAAGGTTTCACGTAATTATTCATTCGTTTAAGGGAAAGAAGGCGTGTCTTGGTGATTAAGGTACTGGAGCTGTGAAATTAGCACAGAGAGAGAGAGAGAGAGAGAGAGAGAGAGAGAGAGAGAGAGAGAGAGAGAGAGAGAGGAGTATATATATATATCTTTAATATTTTCCGCGCCATCTTTCTAGTTCAGCCAGGCGTGTTAAGAATGAGAGACTGGACATCAACTTTTTATCCTGCGCCAGTGAGTTCTAAGTCGACTGCTTTACAGTCATAGGAACTTTCTGCTTCCTTCTTTTCCCTCTTTTACCGATATATTTACCTGTGATATTTTCCGTGTCATCTTTCTAGCCCAGCGGGGCGTGTTAAGAATGAGAGACTGGACACCAACTTTCTGTCCGGTACTAGAGAGCTCTTAGTCAAATTGGTTTTCATATAGACTTTCTACCTCCTTCTTATCCCTCTTTTACCGATATATTTACCTTTATGACTTCCGCCCCATCTTTCTAGCTCAGCGGGGCGTATTAAGAATGAGAGACCGGACACCAACTTTCTGTCCAGTACTAGAGAGCTCTTAGTCAAATTGGTTTTCATATAGACTTTCTACTTCCTTCTTTTCCCTCTTTTACCGATATATTTACCTTTATGACTTCCGCCCCATCTTTCTAGCTCAGCGGGGCGTGTTAAGAATGAGAGACTGGACACCAACTTTCTGTCCAGTACTAGAGAGCTCTTAGTCAAATTGGTTTTCATATAGACTTTCTACCTCCTTCTTATCCCTCTTTTACCGATATATTTACCTGTGATATTTTCCGTGTCATCTTTCTAGCCCAGCGGGGCGTGTTACGAACCAGAGACTCAGCATCAACTTTCGATGAAGGCTTAAAAGTCTATAACAATGTGGTGTGATGTACAATTTCCCCACGGCACAAGGATTTCGTAACATTATTCCCATTTTAGGCCAGGCCGGACTTTAAAAAAAAAAACAAACAAACTTTGCCCGGGCATCGGGTATGTAGTTTGCTTCTTTCGTCTGGCTTATTCGCACGGCCGTGATACTGTGTTGGAATTTCAGTGCCCGGTACCTGCCACAGAGATGATGAAGTTGTTAAAACACAAGGGTTCATCGCTCACTGACTTCTCGCCCGTATGGCCAGCTAGTATGTTCATTTAAAAAAAAAACAACAAGAAACAACCTAACTTCTGTTGATTACTGTAAAATCAGACAAAAATGATTCGATTATTCTTGCGGCTATTCGTAATTATGGGCAGTCTCGCGTGATGTTTAGTGCTTTATTCTTGCGACTAATCGTACTTACGGGCACAGTCTCGCGTGATGCTTAGTGCTTTATCCTTGCGACTATTCGTGCTTACGGGCACAATCTCGCGTGATGCTAAGTGCTTTATTCTTGCGACTATTCGTGCTTACGGGCACAGTCTCACGTGATGCTCAGTGCTTTATTCTTGCGACTATTCATAGCTTAGGGGCACAGTCTCACGTGATGCTTAGTGCTTCGGGGAAAGAAAACAACAAACCAAATCAAAACGAAAGTGAAAGCAACTGCTGGCCCTCCCACACAATTCATCTCATCGAGCGTGAAAAAAATTGTTGATCAAACAAAAAATAATGAGCCGCAAGCGGAGGCAGCCTTCTCCGCGCCGCTTCGTGCGCACTGTGTGAGAGCCCACCCATGGACAAGTTTGGGTTCGGCGTGGACAAGTGGGCGTGGTACACGGTGAGCGACATCCTGCACTACTACGAGCATGAGTGCAACGTCAACAGCCTGGACCTGGACAGGGGGGACGCCTGGTTCCTCGAGTGGATTCAGCGGGCAGTGAGTCGGGACAGTTAGGGGTAGATGTTGTTGTTGTTGTTGTTGTTGTTGTTGTTGTTGTTGTTGTTGTTGTTGTTGAGGTATCAACCACTACGACCATGAGTGCAACGTCAACAGCCTGGACCTGGACAGGGGGGACGCCTGGTTTCTCGAGTGGATACAGCGGGCAGTGAGTCGGGACAGTTAGGGGTAGATGTTGTTGTTGTTGTTGTTGTTGTTGTTGTTGTTGTTGTTGTTGTTGAGGTATCAACCACTACGACCATGAGTGCAACGTCAACAGCCTGGACCTGGACAGGGGGGACGCCTGGTTCCTCGAGTGGATACAGCGGGCAGTGAGTCGGGACAGTTAGGGGTAGATGTTGTTGTTGTTGTTGTTGTTGTTGTTGTTGAGGTATCAACCACTACGACCATGAGTGCAACGTCAACAGCCTGGACCTGGACAGGGGGGACGCCTGGTTCCTCGAGTGGATTCAGCGGGCAGTGAGTCGGGACAGTTAGGGGTAGATGTTGTTGTTGTTGTTGTTGTTGTTGTTGTTGTTGTTGTTGTTGTTGTTGTTGAGGTATCAACCACTACGACCATGAGTGCAACGTCAACAGCCTGGACCTGGACAGGGGGGACGCCTGGTTTCTCAAGTGGATTCAGCGGGCAGTGAGTCGGGACAGTTAGGGGTAGATGTTGTTGTTGTTGTTGTTGTTGTTGTTGTTGTTGTTGTTGTTGAGGTATCAACCACTACGACCATGAGTGCAACGTCAACAGCCTGGACCTGGACAGGGGGGACGCCTGGTTTCTCAAGTGGATACAGCGGGCAGTGAGTCGGGACAGTTAGGGGTAGATGTTGTTGTTGTTGTTGTTGTTGTTGTTGTTGTTGTTGTTGTTGTTGAGGTATCAACTACTACGACCTTGAGTGCAACGTCAACAGCCTGGACCTGGACAGGGGGGACGGCTGGTTCCTCGAGTGGATACAGCGGGCAGTGAGTCGGGACAGTTAGGGGTAGATGTTGTTGTTGTTCTTGTTGTTGTTGTTGAGGTATCAACTACTACGACCTTGAGTGCAACGTCAACAGCCTGGACCTGGACAGGGGGGACGGCTGGTTCCTCGAGTGGATACAGCGGGCAGTGAGTCGGGACAGTTAGGGGTAGATGTTGTTGTTGTTGTCGTCGAGGTATCAACCACTACGAGCATAAGTGTAACGTCAACAGCCTGGACCTGGACAGGGGGGGACGCCTGGTTCCTTGAGCGGATTAAGCGGATTAACTGTTATCCCTTACTGGCTTATCCATACTCTGAAAGCTATCTATATTGTCATAGGATAGTCCGAAAACAAGCCTGTACAGGCTGGTATTGTTCTCTCATACTTCTCTAATACTGCTCTGGCTTCTGATCCTAAACCTGGTAACATTTTGAAACAGTAAGTGTTCGAGGACAAGAGCAATTATTGAAATCTTGAGATTTTTCACAATTATAATAAAATGGTTTTGTTCGCATAAGCTCAATCAACTCAGGAACTTGCGAGGTAGTTAAATTTATACAGATATGAGTTCACGAGTCGTAATTTGAAGCAAAAATTTTGTGTGGGACTCGTAAAGGTAAAAAAAAAATTCTCACACTTCAGGGTAAAAGTTTTGAAATCCCTGAGAAAGGTTTTTTTCCATGTCTATTCTTTGATAAGTGTTAAAATCTCTCTCATTTCCCTTCAAACCCATCACGCCTACCACCAGAAACCGACGTCAGAGCTTATGGCCGCCATCCAGTTGGGCATTGGTCAGAGCGTCGGAGGGTTGTCGTCCAAGCCAGAGAGGGACATGCTGATGCAGGATTTCGGAGTTGTCGAGGTCGTCTTCTTCCCTGGGTGAGTCTTGAAATACTCGTAACCAATGTCTCCTTCTTCCCTGGGTGAGTCTTGAAATACTCGTAACCAATGTCTCCTTCTTCCCTGGGTGAGTCTTGAAATACTCGTAACCAATGTCTCCTTCTTCCCTGGGTGAGTCTTGAAATACTCGTAACCAATGTCTCCTTCTTCCCTGGGTGAGTCTTGAAATACTCGTAAACAATGCCATCTTCTTCCCTGGGTGAGTCTTGAAATACTCGTAACCAATGTCTCCTTCTTCCCTGGGTGAGTCTTGAAATACTCGTAAACAATGTCTTCTTCCCTGGGTGAGTCTTGAAATACTCGTAAACAATGTCGTCTTCTTCCCTGGGTGAGTCTTGAAATACTCGTAAACAATGTCGTCTTCTTCCCTGGGTGAGTCTTGAAATACTCGTAAACAATGTCGTCTTCTTCCCTGGGTGAGTCTTGAAATACTCGTAAACAATGTCGTCTTCTTCCCTGGGTGAGTCTTGAAATACTCGTAAACAATGTCGTCTTCTTCCCTGGGTAAGTCTTGAAATACTCGTAAACAATGTCATCTTCTTCCCTGGGTGAGTCTTGAAATACTCGTAAACAATGTCGTCTTCTTCCCTGGGTGAGTCTTGAAATACTCGTAAACAATGTTGTCTTTTTCCCTTGGTGAGTCTTGAGATACTCGTAAACAATGTTGTCTTCTTCCTTGGTTGAGTCATTAAATACTCGTAAACAATGTCATCCTCTTCCTTGGTTGAGTCATGAAATACTCTAAATTACGCCATGAATTATCCAGACAACACCGCGAGATGTTCTGCCTGTCATCTTCTCAAACAGGAAGTTGTGTATAAAGATGGCGGGGTGTGCATCTACCGCAAACACATGTTATGGGTAGCTCTCATTTCCCCAAAAGAAGTTTAGCAGTTTGGAGGCAAATCATAAAAGAACTGCACAGTATACCTCCCCTTCCCCCCCTCCCCTTTTGTTTTTGCTCTCTGTCTCTTTCTCCCAATTTCCCTCCCTCAATCCTTCCAAATTGCTCTCTTTTTCAGCAGAGATATAAATGGCCAATGTCAACAGAAATACACATGAATTCCACCAGGCTCTTCTTTCCTCTACACACAATAAAGGGCAGACATTCAACAAAACTGATCTAAAAAATATTACTACGCTCCTATCCCTGCCATTTTCCAGGACATAGCGAGGGCAATATTACAATAGCCACCTATCTCTCCCTTTTCTCCAGAGAGGGAAGCAATCTGACGCCGGCCCATCACTACAGCGACTTCCGGTTCAAAACGTACGCTCCGGTCGCCTTCAGATATTTTCGCCACCTGTTTGGGATCCAGCCAGACGATTTCATGGTGAGGCCTAGCGTAATAGTATTGCCTGCGACATGCTTTGTTTCAGACTTATGTGTCCATGTGATTGAGATTGTCAAGATATTTATAGGATACTTCATTTTCGGGAAGCAGCAATTGTTTGTAAACATTTAATTTTTTTTTTTAAATACTGTTCCAAATGCATAAAGTGTACTTAGAAATTATTACATATGAATCTCTCTCTCTCTCTCTCTCTCTCTCTCTCTCTCTCTCTCTCTCTCTCTGTCTTTCTCTCTTTTATCTTTCTCTCTCTATCTCTCTCTTTCTCTCTATCTCTCTGTCTCTTTCTCTCTTTTTTCTATCTCTGTGTCTTTCTCTCTTTTATCTTTCTCTCACTCTATCTCTTTCTCTCTCTTTTTTCTCTCTCTCTCTCTCTCTGTCTCTTTCTCTCTCTCTCTCTCTCTCTCTCTCTCTCTCTCATATCCCCATCCCTCTATCCACCCAATAAGATAATTCCTACTCAACATGTATACCTCCCTCCTCTCCCCCTCCGTCCCCAGTTGTCACTATGTGATGAGCACTTGAAGGAACTCTCCAACCCCGGCGCCAGCGGCAGCATCTTCTACCTGACTTACGACGATGAGTTTATTATCAAGACAGTGCAGCACAAAGAGGCGGAATTCTTACAGAAACTTTTACCAGGATATTTTTTAGTGAGTTTTGCACCGACACGTCAAAGTTTTGGAATTGGCAATAATGTGAAAGCAAAAGATGTGTAGGATGCACAAATCTCAAGTATAGCGTTCGGCCTGGAGCTTGTAATTGATAAGTTTTGTGTTCTACCAGGCATGTGATGTAAATATAGTTAGTGATGTCAAAGGTAGAATTATAAGAGCTAGAATTTTAGGTAGTGTTCAGCAGTTGTTAGTATGAGGCTTTAACTGAAAATGACTGAAAGATGCTTCCCATAGTGGGATTAGAACCACCGATTTATAGATGCTTTGCCTTGCCACTCAGAGAGTACATAGCTTATATGTCAAAGATGGCTCAGTCGGTAGAGAGCTGGACTGGCAAACGTTTGAGAATTCAGTCCTTGGCTCCAACATGGGGTTTTGGCGTCAGAACCCATCTTAGATACATCCATCCTATCCCTTGATTGTTAGAAAAGTGCCATGGATATATAATTGATTAAAGTGCATGTTAGCGAACCTATGTTGCATAATTCTTGATTGTCTTCAAGACTTTTTCACAAAAAATTGTACTTGTTAACTTCATTGCAAGATTATTTTCACTCTCATTTTTATGTTTTATCTCCTCCAGAACATAAGTCAGAACAAGAGGACGCTTCTACCGAAGTTCTACGGCCTTTACTGTTACCAGGTAAAGAATCATTACTCTACCATAGAAGAAACTGGGTAATATCCAAAGTTTGAAAAATTTTGAAATATTCTTAATTTTTTTTTTTCATGTCTCGACAGGAAGAAAGTTTTTAAAAATACAGTTGAACTTTTTTTTTATTTTTTAAGCTTCAAGCCGGTGATAGGCTTGCCACACTTTATTTTTAAAACTGTAAATGCGCTTTTTCTGTAGAGCTTTGGACATACAGCAGTCTCTTTCTATTCTCATTTTAAATATTTTATACGAAGAATGATACATCACATCCACTGTCCCTAGTTTTAATAGGCTTCAACTTTGAATACTTATATGATTGGCTTTGGATATTATTTGTCGCCAAAGTTACTTTTAAAAATAACATTGAAGTAGCAAATGCCCTTTTTGTGTTTCCCAAGTCAACGCTGGAGAGGTATTTTAATGGATTAAAACTCAGAAAAAATTCAGCTAAAGTTAAAAATACCTCTCTTCTATGTGCAGAAGCTTTGCATTTTTGCAGCTGTAACACTTTCCATATCCAATTTACGTACCACAACAAAGGCAAATCAAAATTGTTAGATAAAGAGAGTGAACATTGTGTTAAAGAAGATTTTCATTTCAACATCAGCCTTACGACATGCTAATTTTTTTTTTTTTAATATCTTCGATTTCCACCAGTGCGGAGGTAAGAACATCCGCTTCACAGTCATGAATAACCTTCTGCCATCCACGGTGAAATTACACGAAAAATACGACATGAAAGGGAGCACGTACAAGCGCAAAGCCTCCAAACACGAGCGGGCCAAGAAGTACCCGACGCTGAAGGATCTCGACTTTATGGAGAATCACCCGGATGGTCTCAGCATGGAGAAAGACACGTACGATGCCCTCATCAAGACGCTGCAAAGAGACACCAGGGTATGTTTAACACAGCTGTGTGGTTTATGGGAGTTTTTCTTTAAAAAAAAAAAAAAAGATATTTTGTAGTTCTTGAAAAAACATTTTTTTTAAAAAACATGAGTATATGCATTATAAAATGAGAAATAATTTGAGTGGTGCCCCCCACCCTCCTCCTCCTTTTACCTCAGGTGTTGGAGAGCTTCAAGATTATGGACTACAGTCTCTTGATGGGCATCTACAACCTGGACCTCGCCAATAAAGAAAAGGTGAGAGTTGCCTGCCCTTTGCAAAGTGGTGGAAATTGGTCGCAACTTCTGCTCTTTTGAAACGTTTCTTTAATTCCAAGAAAAACTTCCGAACTATGAAATTTTCAAAAATTTCAAAATTGCAATAGCTTTCCAATTGCCCTCGGAAGATTCCTTCATAAAGACTTTTACAAATTGTTAAAGTTAAGATTGCCTATATGTTGGGGAAGCAGTGGCCTACTGTTATGAGCTGTACCTTAAGGTTGCTGTGGGCAAGGGATGCCGGACTTTTCTAAGATATCTCACAATTTGCATGCTATTTTGTTTACAACTACTGGAAGCAAAAAACAACTTAATTTTTCTTTTTAACCACACCTTTGCAAATGCAAATGCAACTCATTTGTTGGATTAACCAGTTTATCATTTTACTCAGTGGATTAATCAGTGTATCATTTTACTCAGTGGAGTAATCAGTGTATCATTTTACTCAGTGGATTAATCAGTGTATCATTTTACTTGATGGATTAATCACTGTGTCATTTTACTCAGTGGATTAATCAGTGTATCATTTTACTCAGGGGATTAATCAGTGTATCATTTTAATCAGTGTATCATTTTACTCAGTGGATTAATCAGTGTATCATTTTACTCAATGGATTAACCAGTTTATCATTTTACTCAGTGTATTGATCAGTGTATCATTTTACTCAATGGATTAATCAGTGTATCATTTTACTCAGTGTATCATTTTACTCAGTGGATTAATCAGTGTATCATTTTACTCAATGGATTAATCAGTGTATAATTTTACTCAGTGGATTAATCAGTGTATCATTTTACTCAGTGGATTAATCAGTGTATCATTTTACTCAGTGGATTAATCAGTGTATCATTTTACTCAGTGGATTAATCAGTGTATCATTTTACTCAGTGGATTAATCAGTGTATCATTTTACTCAGTGGATTAATCAGAGTTTAATTTGATTTTTCATAAAATTCTGTCCTTACAGCAACTGGGCCAGTCGTCTGATGTGGATCACAGTCCAAGCCAGGAGCAGGGCTACACCCCTAATGCTGAAATGAGCTCCCAGGGTAAAATATTATAGCCCTAAATGTAAACACAAAAAATCTTATTTCTGTTATTGCCATGTTCAACAATTGGTGAATGGAGAAAATGTCACGTAATTTCTATCCCTAAACATAAACGCAATAAATCTTATCCCTGTTATTGCCATGTTCAAGGATTGGTGAGTGGAGAATATGTTACGTAATTTCTATCCCTAAACATAACACACAATAAATCTTATCCCTGTCATTGCCATGTTCAACAATTGGGGAATGGAGAAAATGTCACGTAATTTCTATCCCTAAACATAAACGCAATAAATCTTATCCCTGTCATTGCCATGTTTAACAACTGGTGAATGGAGAAAATGTGAGTTAATTTCTATCCCTAAACATAAATGCAATATGTCTATCCCCAAACATATTGCCCATGTTCAGCAAATTCAAGTGTTTAATGGAAATAAGTTTGTGTAACTTCTATCCCAAAAACGTAATTAAGGCCATGTTTCTTATCTTTTATTGCCATGTTCTAGAAGTTTTGAATGTTCCGCAATTTCTATCCCAAGACATAATAAGCGCATTATCTTTTAACTCTTTTAGAGCAGTGTTCAACAAGTGTCAGATGAAGACAAGGTTATGTAATTTCAATCCCAAAACATAAATGCAATAACTGTTATACCATTTATTGCCATATTCAACAAGTGTCAAATGGAGACAAAGTTACGTAATTTCTATCCCAAAACATAATAAATGCAGTATCTTACACCTTTTAGTGCCATGTTCAACAAGTGTTAGATGGAGACAAAGTTATGTAAACTTATTGGCATTATCAATCATTTCTTTTCTGTGGTTAAAAACAAAAAAAAAGCAAACCTTAATTTCCTGAAAGCTATGCCGTTGATTATTCGCTGTATCAAATTTTATGCATGGATTTGTATCATACTGTATTCCTTGCTTTAGTATAAGGTGTGACAAAATCGAAACAAATTACAACCAAAACACTTCAGCATTGTAAGATTCTACTCATTTCTGAAAATGTTGCCTGCTCCCGAAAATCCACAAACCACTTTATCTAACTTTTGGCTCAGCTTTATTTTAACCACTCTTTTACAAAAGTTCATTCCGATTTCTCGTTCTTCGTTCGTCTCTTTAGGGCACAGCGGTCTCCAGAGAGGGAAGTCGTTCAAGACGAGGATCGGACAATACTCCACACCGATGGAATCCATCCAGGGGAACAGAGAACTCACGGAGGATTTGGACGAGGACGAGGATGTCCCGTAAGTCTTGCTTTTTACTTGCTGCAGTTATTTTCTTTGCTCTACCTTTTCCCTCATCCTTTCGTGTTGTTGCTGTTTTATTGCTATTGTTTTTTTTTTAAGTAATTGGCTACTCATTTCTGACAGCCTACTGCTAGTTTTGTAACAGTGTGGTGCTTTGATAAGCCTTAATATACTATGTTTACATTAGTTTCCATATAGGGTTTGCAAAAGTCTCAAAACCATTATTTGCCTTCATTTTCTTCCAAAAACAGTATTTTTCATCTAATTTTAAACAGTTTTGTCTTGTCCGCCTATGTAGGTCAAAGGCAGGATTAAGTCAGAAATGAGCTGAAATTGAATTACAGTAAATTTCCTTACAGATCAGAATATGATCCCCTAGCAATTTTTAGTTTACTTCTCGAAGGTGCCATGAAAAAAAAAAAAATTGGCTGAAAATTTCAGCAGGCTATGGGGAGTACGAACAAGTGTTAGGGATCGTTGTTTAAGAGAGTCATCTACTGCACCATGGGTACTAACACTCAAACAGTGGTGAGGTTTTACCATTTCTGGGGTTGGCTCTCTCGGGAGAAAATCTGAAACCGTAGATATCTTTCAGGTCTAGATATAAGACATTGATAGGAGTTCATAACATGGACCACAACTGAGAATTTGAAGTCTTTTTTTGTTTTTTTCTTTGTGGGTTATTTCTATCCCCCCTTGCGTTATTTGGCCAAGGGTCTAGGGTTGTATATATGCTTGCTGGTGTAGATATTCTGCAATAGTTATTCTCCTTATGTCTTCACACATGGCAGGTTGATTATTGGGGATACATTTAAAAAGAAAAATAAATTTAAGTCAATTTTTGTTTAATTTTTCTTAAGTACTTAGCCAGCAAAATTTATTTTTAACGTAAGGGGAAAAAAAAATTAATCTGTGAGATTTTATTTCCACTCGTATAAGAACAGAAAGACCAGTAAAAGTTTGAAGTCACGCTTTCCTTTAAACTTTCTTGATATCTGTCCAGTTTTATAGCATAGTTATAGGAAAATATGTAGACAGAAAGGAATCTTTGCCCACAATCTAATTGTAGCTTTATTCCTGTTTGTATTATTATTTTTTTTTTGTTCGTTTTAATTAACTTTTATTTTCTTTGTCAAATATGATTTTTCGAAAATGGCAGAGTTCTTAGTCTTAAGAGAAGTCAAACAATTTAGGATTTAG
>JAWDGP010000681.1:60000-97500 GCA_033675545.1 Elysia crispata
ATGCAGTTGGTTACACGTAGCGGAGAGGTTGCAATAGCCTAACCAGCCTTCTCTTTGCATTATCAAAAATGTAATAGTTTCTGTCACAGTGGATTGCACCCACTACAGTCACATGAACTGTTATACATTTTTGCTAAGCTATAGAGAGGGCTGGGTGGATCTTGAGATACATCCTCTCCACTAGATGTATACATACACATATGTCATACCCGAAGAGAGCGGGGAACCAGGGACTCCCTGGTCCTCCGCTTGAAACACCAGTGTCGTATGAAAGAGAATTTAAGGTAAGATCTTCTATATCTATGAAACGCTCCCACAGTTGAGCACTCTTATCAATTATTCCAACTAATCTTCAAACTGTAATAATTGTATGTGTGTATATATATACACTTACATTATATATATATATATATAGTATTAATAGATTCTTGAAAAAAAAAAGGTAGGGGGGGGGGAACCCACAACAAAAAAGTAACCAAATAGTTAACTACACATAAATTTATTTATTTTGCAATAGTCAGCGGTAACTGTATGTAGAGTAGAAACAGTATCTTGGTTTTAAAAAAAAAATTATAAAAATTTGGCCTGCAAGTCTGAACTTTTTCACCCTCCAAACTTTACCTATTACTCAGGCTTTAAACTAATGCTTACTTATTTTTTTTATTGACCTTTGCTAGTATTTCCGCCAGTGAACAGTCAGTAGCCCTACACACGGAGCTTTTTGCTGAACAAGATCTTGTAGAAGCTGATTTTCATGCAAGCCTAGCACAGCACAGTTAGAGCTCATTCTCATTTACGTGGTGCAGATTGTGTAAACAGGACTCTTTCCTCCATCTCTCTTTCTACCTTTCTCCCTCCTCACCGTCCTGCTTCTTATCTATCCACCCTTCTCTCTCTTCCTACTTACCTACCTCTGTTTCTGTATCCCTATCAGTCTCTCTCTCTCTCTCTCTCTCTCTCTCTCTCTCTTTCTACCTTTCTCCCTCCTCACCTTCCTGCTTCTTATCTATCCACCCTTCTCTCTCTTCCTACTTACCTACCTCTGTTTCTGTATCCCTATCAGTCTCTCTCTCTCTCTCTCTCTCTCTCTCTCTCTCTTTCTACCTTTCTCCCTCCTCACCTTCCTGCTTCTTATCTATCCACCCTTCTCTCTCTTCCTACTTACCTACCTCTGTTTCTGTATCCCTATCAGTCTCTCTCTCTCTCTCTCTCTCTCTCTCTCTCTCTCTCTCTCTCTTTCTACCTTTCTCCCTCCTCACCTTCCTGCTTCTTATCTATCCACCCTTCTCTCTCTTCCTACTTACCTACCTCTGTTTCTGTATCCCTATCAGTCTCTCTCTCTCTCTCTCTCTCTCTCTCTCTCTTTCTACCTTTCTCCCTCCTCACCGTCCTGCTTCTTATCTATCCACCCTTCTCTCTCTTCCTACTTACCTACCTCTGTTTCTGTATCCCTATCAGTCTCTCTCTCTCTCTCTCTCTCTCTCTCTCTCTCTCTCTCTCTCTATATATATATATATATATATACACACACACATCTATCTATCTATCTATCTATCTATCTATCTATCTATCTATCTATCTATCTATCTATCTATCTATCTATCTATCTATTTATCTATCTATCTAATCTCTCTACCAGCCTTCGACCATTGCAGCTGTTTGACTAACAAGGTGTTCTGTAACTTGTTAATCTATGTGGGATTGTCTGACTTATTTTGACAAACACGTGGGTTGGGCTTGGTTGCAGAACTTGTGTGTTGAGTGTTTGTGAATATATTTAATAACAGCTTTCGGTGGTGAAGGTGTAGGATGGGGGAGTGGTCGGGGAAGAGAGGAGGCAAAATAACACTTAGCTGCATTGGCAGCTGGTCGGAAGATAGAAGCAATCTCTCTCTCTCCCTCTCTCTCTCTCTCCATGCCTCCTTCCTCTCTCTCTCTCTCTCTTTCTCTCTCCCCCCTCCCTCTCTCTCTCTTTCCCTCCCACTCTCCCTCTCTCTCTTTTTCTATCTATCTGGCTCAGTCCAATTTTTTCCCCTCTACCTCATTCTGTATAAGGCTGTCCTCCCATGGAATTCCACTTTATTTTTGTTCTTACAAGTATTTTCTAAATTAACCGAGCACAGCTAGCTATATTGATTATCATCGACTTGTATCATTTCCTGTTCCATGCATCAACTACATTTGATAGACGCCTCTATACGTTTCCCCATCAATTCTCTTCTTAAGTTTCCTGCTATCTTATTTTTTTTTTTTCAAAGGTATCATTTAACTTATTGTAATAACCAGGCTACTAACTCTTTCCTTATAGCACCATGGGAATTAGCAGGGGAAAGTTTCAGTTGAGACTGGATACATTTTCAGAAAAGAAAAAAAATAATGGGTTACACGGAGGACAAAAGACTGGCTGCGAGAGAGAGAGAGAGAGAGAGAGAGAGAGAGAGAGAGAGAGAGAGAGAGAGAGAGAGAGAGAGAGAGAGAGAGAGAGAGAGAGAGAGAGAGACAGAGAGACAGAGAGAGAGATGTGCTTCATTAAGAAATTACTATGCAGTATGTTTATTGAGTTTATATAGCAAAGTGCTGCTGATATTAAAGTTCACAGTATAAGATGGTTAGAGAAAATTTTGAATTACTATTCGAAGTACTGCCATGTCTGAGGAATTGACTGTTTGAGGTGGCTGTGGGAGGGAGGAGGGAGAAGTGTCGTCTCACTTCAGGAAAGACACTGTATAACTTAATGATCCAAGCTCTATACTGGGCTGTTCATTATCGAAATATGTGGTGCCATCTGGAAAAACATGGCTGAAGGTATAAAAAAAAAAACCTTGGTATTTTATTTCTCCACATCATCAGTAAGACCAAAACAAACAAAAAAACAACAAACAAACAAAAACGAGTAATATCCAAAAAATTGGAGGGTTCTGGTTTGTTTGTTTGTTTTTTTTCTTAAATAAAATTTTAGAGAGCAGATTTTCCTATTCACCATTAACCCGGATACGTTATGACCTGTATCTTCCATGGGGAAAATGCCACTTGATTTTCCCAGGAATAATATGTGACCCACTTCTTTGTCATAAAGGCCTTAAGAGATAGAAGGATAAAGTTACATAATAGATAGACTGAATGATAACCAATGCATATTTTACTTGGGAAACTTAAGGTCTATTACGAAGATATTACAAGGAAATTGTCAGTAAAATAATACACTGGAACGCTATTCAACCAAAATTTTTTAAAACAAAGTACGCAGCAAAACAAAACAAAAATATTTGGTTTGCAAATCACATTGTTCTAAGTAATTTTAATTACTCAGAATAAATCAAAGTATAATTGAACAAAAACCCATTGCTCCCCTAGAATTTTGGTTTAACAGTGTTCCACGGCCTTCTAATTAGGGAAAAAATGACTTCTCAGGAGAATGAATTCTGGATGGCATTTAAGCATGTGTTTTTATTTCAAATCTTTTGAAACAAATTCTCTTTTTTTTTTTTTTTGAATCATTTTTTGGGGGCTGAAAAATGAAATCATAAGAGTTAAAAATATAAAAAATAAAATTCGGAAGTTTCTATCTATAAGAGTCTCTAACTCTCAATAAAATAAAATGGGTTTGTGCACCAGTCACGCTAACAGCGATGTATGTTTAGAGAACTTAATAATTTCATCCCCCTCACCTCTCACCACTCCCCCTATTAACTTCATTCTCTCCCTCTACCATCAACAGTCCTGGAGGCATACCAGCCCGCAATGCCAAGGGGGAGCGTCTCTTGATCTACCTCGGCATCATCGACATTCTGCAGTCGTTTCGTCTCAAGAAGCGTTTGGAGCACACCGTCAAGTCTATGGTCATTGACGGGGTAGGTCAAAGTTTGCTTCGTTGCCACCACGCTTTTCCTTTTCGACTCCTTGTGTAACAGGAGCCTTTTTTTTATGCCAAAGGAAAGGCCTTATGTGACCTCATACGTGACTAGACTGTCGGGGAAAAATGTTAGCAGCATCATGGTTTTTGCTTAGTTTTACTTTTCATAAGATGGCGTGAGTACAGTAAATGTGGTACAAGAAAATGGGATGGGAGGAAACAACAAACAAGGTAGCTGGAAAGCTAAAGATAAAAAAAAAAAAACAAACTTTGGGTTGTTCACATATTCACCTTTGTGTTAGAACCAATTCCAAGAACAAAAAAAGAAATGTCAGAAGGCCTTCTAAATACACCTCTTTTCCCCGTGTTTACCAGGATACCATATCAGTCCATCGGCCGAGCTACTATGCCCAGCGGTTCCTACAGTTTCACGCCACACGCGTCTTCAAGAAAGCTCAACCGGGATCTACAGGTGAGATCCTCCTGTGTATATTATCTTGTGCCGGAAAAGTTTACGAGGGGAAATGACTATAACAAGTGCAGAGATGCTTTTTGTTTTTTTTTTAATTGTTGCTAAACCTAATTGAAACCCTAGTTCATCAAATTTGAGGAACAGTTTTGGAACCTACGTTTAATAAATAGAATGAATTTTTTCTTCAATACTATGTTTCCAGAACTCAATCCAGACCTCAAAAAATTAGTTTGGACTAGTTGGGTATGTTCTTTCAATGCACATAAAGGCGCACCAAGTCTTGGCAATTTAGTGTTTAGTAGGTGCCTTCAGACAGATGGCTTAGTTTCTAATTATTTTGAGAGGAGTGTAGTGGTTTTACATTCGATATAAATGCCTATATTCTGTAGGATCTTCAGTAATTTTTTTCCCTTCTTATTATCATGGCAGATCTGTCTTATCAAATGTAAGCTAGCAGATGTTCACTTATTACGTGCCTTACTGTTACAGCCCTAAAACACTCGCCCTCGAAGAAGCGGTCGCAAGTAAAGACTCGGAATGTACCAATCCCAGAAGGCCCCGACACAATGGGTGGCCTGGGTCAGCATGGACGGTCGGAGCGTGGCATGAGGACCATCAGCTTCTCGGACGAGGCTCCGTCAAGTCAGTGAATAAGACCATACATACTCATGAAGCAACAAGATCACTCGTAAATAGGATATGTGAACGCGAGAATATAGGCCTTTATGTATACTTCGATGAGTGAACCTTTAGTTTATGGTGCCTCAGTTGGGCCAGTAAGACGCAGAAAGCAATAACATTTGGGGAACACAGCTGCAGAGGAGGTACAGGTTATTCAACATCTTAGTCTGAGCACACACAGAAAAAAAAAAAATAACTAAATCAGTTAGAAAAAAAAGCTCCACAATCCTGACTGTCTGTACAGTCACATTTTGTTTTATTTCAGAGGCAAGTGAGGGGGGCGTGTGTCAGAAATTATTCTGAGGGGAGGTTGGTATTACTCTAAGCCTGATTTGAGGTTGGCAGGTGTGGTAACTTATATTTATTGCCTGCTTTAAAAACGTTAAATTGCATAGGTGCTCTGTTAACATCATCATTTCTATTATTAAACATGTCCCCGCAAATTCTCTGTCGACTATCCTCGCGGCAGTGGAAACCGACTTTGGATTTTCTTTCAAAATCCTAGGTAGGAAATTTTTGAAAAGGTAGGAAATTTTAGGTCGAGATATTGCTGGACACCCTGGCATAAGAGCAGGACATCTGTTTGATTGATTGACTATTGATGTACTAACGAATGATACAAAAAACGATGTTATAGGAACTGAAAAAAACACAATAGCAGTGTCTCTTTTTGCAGTGGTGAAATCATTTCTCTCTTTCTGAAAAAAGAATGTAGGGGTATGATTATGGCATGGATTGCCGCGGAAAAAAAAAAAATGAATAAGCTAAAATGACACAAACTGAAAAAAAAAACAAAAAAACATTGCGTAAAAAACATAATGAAAATGTAGTTGTTTGCTGAAACAAGTTGGCTGAGTTAGGAGTCTTACCTTAACGGCTCTCTCATTTCTGTTTTCTTTGAAATTCATTTTTAGGAGTGGCTGGAGAAAAGAAGCTCTTTGTTTTTTTTTAGGCCCATCGTTTATGATCTCAGGGAAAGCAAATTTCTCTCGCTCGTTCTCTACCCCAGGTGCCTCCGGTGCAGTAGGCGGGAGGCCAGACCTTCTCCCCGAACATTCCCAAATGCGAAACAGCGGCTCCCGCAACCGCACCCCTTCCCCTCGCCTCAGTTCAGGAAACCTCAACGGAAACTCTCGACAACAGAAACGGTGAGCTTGAATGTAAAGTGACCCCCATCCTTTTTTTTTTTTTTTTAATTCTGCATTTGGTTTTTATTTTGTTTTTTTTATGATTGTGTGTATGGATTTTTCTTTCTTTTTTTGTTTTTTTGTTTTTGTGCTATGCTGTATCCAGTTTTTGTCTGAGCAAGGAGAGACCTGAATTTTTTTTTTTTTTTTAAATTTTGTTCATCATAATTTGTTTTGAAGTATTTTTTTTCTTTTTTAATTTTTCCTTTTGAATTTTGCGTGTGTATCTGCCTGATTGAGTTTGCCCGTATTGTCTCGTGAAGCTAAACCAATCTTGACTGTGTAGCGTTGGTGACAGTGACAGCTTTATGTATATATTAAGTTAGCAATATCTTGTGATTTTCTCATCGATTTGTCACAGTTGGGGTCTAATTATTATTACTTTTGCTTTTTTTTTTTTTTTTAATTATATCTCTTGTAAGTGAATATTTCACGTAAAGGTTTAAATGCAGCAAAGAGCACAAATGACCCAATTTTTTTTTTCCTCTGTGTATATAATGATTTTATTCTTGTTCTTAAAATAATTTTTCTTATACTTTTTTGTGTCAATATGATTTTTTTTGTTGTTGTCGCTATTGGCCAAACAGAATATCAGTAATTATATGATTTCATAGTGTGTTATGATTGATGTTCACCTACTAAACATTTCATACTTTATTTTACTTTTATGTCCCAGTCGTGAAATATTGATTTAAGTTAAACTTTCCTCTATTATTTTATTATTGCAATTGTGGCAAAGCATCCGATTATAAAATTACATTCAATTATTATTTTCTTTCTTTCCTCGTTTTTTTCCACTTTTCAGTTACATTAAAAACCCAAACCGCAAGCAGCATAGGTATAACTTAGTTTCTGTCTTGTCTTACTTATCTTCCCGTTTTAATCTCTTGGTTTTTTTTGTTTTTTATTATTTTCCCTTGAACTACTTTTCACATGCTCAGCAGTAAAGTGGTACATTGGATTTTATTTGGCACCTTACAAACTGACAAGTAGTGAATTTCTGTTGTGATAATGTAGCAAAACACAGCAGCCACTTGTAAAGCAATACTGACCTGGGTCTCACAAGTTCTGTGTTAGCTTCCATTCCATCTTGATCTTTATAATACACCCCTTGTTTTAATGAAATTTATAGCCCTATTTTTTTTTTTCTGCTGCATTTCTAATTTTCATTATTATTTTTAACGTAACAAGTTCTTAAAGTTTAGATTTATTTTTTATTTCCCTTGCAATTTGAAAGAACTTTTATTTTTTAATCTAGTTCTTATTTTCCCTGACCTTCTCTCTGCTGCTTTAGTTTGCTTTCTCGCTATCTGTTCATTAATCAACAGTGAACGCCTTTTTTTTTTTATCTAAAGAAAATGCTGCTAGATCCTGGTCTTACCTTCAAGAATATTGATAACATGTTCATAGTTTGCACAACGTTGCGGAACTAGTGCGTTCTTTATCGATTCTGTTAGTTGCACATTGGAAATAAAAAAAAAAACCTGACATTTACAAGGATTGCCTTTGCTTGTGGTCCATGAAATTAATTGTTAAAGCCTATGAAACAGAGCAAATTAAAATCTTTTTTTTTTTTTTAACTTTGTTGATTTCCTGTTCTTCTCTTTTATGGTCTTTTATCTCCAAAACGTCGATGTTGACGACAGATTTTGGGGGGGAAAAATCAATTTAGAAGGAGAGTGAAGAATTTGTCATTTACCAAATCCAAACAAGTGACACATTTTATTTATTTTTTTTTTTTAAGAGATGTGATGTTTTCAATTCAAGCAAAGCATATCAAATTTTTTTTTAGGTTCAGAGTACGAAGTATTGCATAAAAATTGTTTTCAATTCTTTGTAACTATATTGAATATTATAAATAAATCGAAATTTAGGCAAAAAAAAAACAAAAGAAAAAAGAATGAAAAGTAATGCTTTGCAGTACTGTTACTCCAAATTCAAATTTTGTAAAATTGGATCAATCGAACTGTTTGCCAGAAAAGTATGTTGCTTGAAGTCCAGACCAGTGTTTGTTTTCCAGTTCTTTCATCTTCCGCTGTGACTCTGACCTGTATCTGTTGTTGATTTCTGAAAATACTTTTGTCCGTGTGCTGCTTGTAACGTACTTTCCTCTTTTGCTTTTTCAGCGATTGGCGAAGGTTTGCCCTGTTCAGAGCTCAATGTATTACTAGTAGAATTATTGTAGCAACCTTTCACTTCGACAGTTTGTGTTGCGTCTCTTGGTTTTTTCTTTCTTTTTTATTAATATTATTTAATGATTTACAATATTTTTAGCAATTTGAGATTTAAAAGTTCCTTAAAAAGAAAGAAAGAAAGAGGGAAAGGAGGGGAGGAAAATATGTACCGCGAAGGAAAAACATTTTTTTTTTGCATGTTTGAAGTTTTTGGTTGCTTGTGTATCAGTAACAAGTGAATTGAAGATCAAATTTTTGTGTAGTTGTTGTTATTATTGTTGTTGTTGTTGTTGTTACTGTTATTGTTGTTGTAGCCCTTTGCTTTATTTAAACTCTCGTTCAGGCGCTGGCGACATATCTCTGATTTTCCTTCGGAGGCCAACCCTTTATCTATAAACTATCGTGTAACCCTCCGATTAAACCAAAATGTACTTTTCAAATCCTGTAATTTGGCACCACCTTTTTTTTCTTCGTATGTAATACTATAATTGTCATCCAGTTTGATTAAATGGAGCTCTATTCACCTCTGCCCAACCTCCTTTATTTTGCTGGGGAGATATTTGATGGGGAGTTAGAGCGTCAGCGGCAATATCTGAAGGGTGGATTTCAGCCCCACATCCTTAGTTGAAGGGATGTAAGGCCTCAGTTTTTTCAATCGAGCCCTGTCTGACAGGGGCCTAAAGGTGAAAAGCAAAATGGATCTGAGATCATTGTTTTTTTTTTTTTTTGGGGCGGGGCTGTATCAAACAACCAGTATGTTTTCACATTTTCTGTCAGTTTTTTTTTTTTTTTAATCTTTCTGTCAGTTTAGATGACAGCGACATGTTTAAAATTAAAAAAAAAAAAAATTTTTTTTAAATTGGACGGTTACAATTTAAGTTCTGTATTAATAAGAGTTAAGGACCTTTTTTTTTTTCTTCCCTTCTAATGTATAGTTATAAAGAAGACTTTCCTTCTGAACTTTACATCTTCCTCCACAAGGGTTTTAATGTAAGTTTGGAAGTAAAACACAAAGATTGATCTGTTTATAATTCTGTCGTCCAGGGGTATTTAACTCTGATGCTATTTATGATATAATTGAATCTTTTGTTGTTGTTGTTGTTGTTGTTTTTATTGTTGTTTTTATTGTTGTTGTTGTTTCTGCTGTTGTTAGTCGTACGCTGTTTCTCATTTTTTAAAATAACGATCAGTAAGAAAATTTTTTTTTCAAGAGTATAACATATCAAGAAGATTCTGCACTTCATTTTAATTTATCATCAGTGTCATGACCAGACCCTTTCCAGACTAGCTGTGAATGTTACCGTCTAGTCTATCTGTTTAGTATTAGAATGTTGAACGTCTAGTCTAGCTGTCTGGTGTCGAATCTTGCAGTCAGTGTAACTGTGAGGTATTGAATGTTGAACGTCTAGTCCAGCTGTGTAGTATTTTATCTCTGCTACTTTCTTTCTTCTCTCTCTCTCTCTCTCTCTCTCTCTCTCTCTCTCTCTCTCTCTTGCTATCTCTCTTTTACTCTTTGTCTCTCTGTTTGTCTGTGTATTTCTGCTGTTGTTTTCCTCCTCCTTCTGTGTCTCTTTGCCTGTCTGACTCTCTTTCTCTCTCTCTCTCTCTCTCCCTCTTTCTCTGTCTCTCCCTCCCTCCTCTCTCTTTCTCTCTCTGTCTGTCTCTCTTTCTCCCTCCCTCCTTCTCTCTCTCTCTCTCTCTCTCTCTCTCTCTCTCTCTCTCTTCTTTGAGCAGAGGAATTTCCCATCTCTAACAGTGCTCTCTGATCAACTTGATTTCTTCAGTGACCAAAGATAAACTCTCAAGGTCTTTGTCTACTTCGAAAGGAACTACTAGCATAACGACACTAATTTTCCTACGTATATCTGAAGTGAAAATTACGAGGGGAAAAAGATACAATAAAGAAAAACTAACCAGTGTTCACTGTTTTTTAATTTCTCATTTATCTTGGCCTCTTCAGTTGGCAGCTAACAGTAATTGTAGTATTTGTAAATTCCGCTAACACTCCATACTTAGGTTTAGGCAGGTGATGGAAATTACAATACCAGAGAAGTCACAATTTATTTTTATTTTTTTTTTAATTTAAGAAAAAGTTAGAGCTCCCAGTTCTTGTGATGTTTGACTTTTAGTGTTTCCTGTATGCAGATTTTCAAACTACATTCCACCGCCTTTGAAGACGATTTCTGTCCTTCTCGTCATCATCTTTATCAGCAGCAGCAGCAGCAGCAGCACCACCATCTCTGTCGTGATCTTTCGTCTTCGTCACTGTAATCATCACCATCATCTTCTACAACTTTACAACACTTTGATCAATATGACCATCCAAAAAAGTTTCGTTTCTGTTAAATTTCAAAGACATTCATAAACGTTTAGGCACCCTTAATGTCTGTGTAATTATTATCGTCTATTTTTTTTTTCTTTTTAACCCGTAACTGAACTACCCTCATTTAGCACGACATTAACTCCGTAAGACCGTATTCGTCATGTGTAGATCATGTTAGTTGTCCATCCATTTCATATTTTAACTACGTTATCTCTAACTTTGTTATACTAATGGGGTTTTTTTCCATTTGTGTCATTTTAGTTTTGTTTGTTTGTTTGTTTTTTTTTTTGAAGGCAATACATACCCTAATTTTTTTTCTAGATAGAGAGAAAAAAGAAAAGATAACAAAAAGATGAGGGAGGTAACTGTGTAATTCACCTTTTTTTTCAATGAGACATCCATTAAGTTGTATAAATCGATATATTTATGTAAGACCAGAAGCCAAAAAAGAAAAAAAAAAACAAGTTGCAAGGTCAAAATTTAATGCATTTTTTGTTCTGTGAGGCCTAAAACAGCTTAAAAGAATTTGTCTATGGATTGTTTTATTCACATTTTCAAGTAGCAGTTTCTCTCCCTTTCTCTGTCTGTCTGTCTGTCTGTCTGTCTCTGTCTCTCTCTCTCTCTCTCTCTCTCTCTCTCTCTCTCTCTCTCTCTCTCTCTCTCTCTCTCTCTCCCCCTCTCCTTACATTTACACATCCATTCAAATCACCAAGCACACGTATCTAATATCTACCACACTCATCCTCTCTCCAGGTCCGAGGCGTTCAACATGACTACCTACCCAAGCGAGGACGGACTCTCCTCTACGTCCCTCAGAGGCATGTCCTCACCGGGAGGACGGGGCGGGGCATCGCCACCTCTGAGCCTGTCAGAGTCGACCCCGACCCACACAGACTTCACCGAGGGCACGCCCAGCTTCACCAACTCCAGTCCGAGCTGCTCCAGCGACGCTATGGGTGAGTACTTCCTCCCTCCCTCTCCTCCTCCTCTGGGTCCTCTTTCACTTCTTCCCTCCTTCCTTCTTATTCCACGGATCCTCTTTGCCTCTCTCCCTCCCTTCCTTCCTCCCTCTCCTCAGGATCGTCTTTCCCTCCCTGCCTCCCCTCCTCCGGGTCATCTTTCCCTCCCTCCCTCTCCTCCTCTGTGTCCCCTTTACCTCCCTCCCTCCCTTCCTTCGTCCCTCTCCTCCGGGTCATCTTTCCCTCCCTCCCTCTCCTCCTCCGGGTCATCTTTCCCTCCCTCCCTCTCCTCCTCTGTGTCCCCTTTACCTACCTCCCTCCCTTCCTTCGTCCCTCTCTTCCGGGTCATCTTTCCCTCCCTCCCTCTCCTCCTCCGGGTCACATTTTCCTTCCCTTCCTCTCCTCCTCTGTGTCCCCTTTCCCTCCCTCTTCCTTCCTCCCTATCCCCCTCTGGTTCCTTTCCCCTCCCTTCTTCCCTGCCTCTCTCCTCTTCACCCATATGGGTCTAGTCTAGGCAAGAAGAGGAAAATCAACCGTCTCATCAGTAAAAGGCTGCAGAGGACATTCATTTCTTATTTTTCCCCAGACTTTTTTCTCGGGACTTAAAGGCTGCTAAGAGCAAGGTTTTTACATCGTTCCTGTCCTATGACTTTTTAATGCAATAGTGGAAGGATGCAAAGAATATCCATTAACGCTCTGTGATTTTCTAGGTTTTGCATTGTTTTTTTTTTTTTTTATACTGTGGATATGTAGCTTTGTTTTTTTGTCTATTTGGATCGGGTTTACTCAGGGAGTCCACCCTGTAAGCAATGGGTGTAAATAGGCTGTTTTAAGTCTATGTGGATTATTTTTACTTAGGTAGTCCACCTTGTAAGCATTGGGTGTAAATAGGCTGTTTTAGTGTATGTAGATTACTTTTACTCCGGGAGTTCACCCTGTAAGCATTGGGTGTAAATAGGCTGTTTTAGTCTATGTGGATTATTTTTACTCAGGGAGTCCACCCCGTAACCATTGGGTGTAAATAGGCTGTTTTAGTCTATGTGGATTATTTTTACTCAGGGAGTCCACCCTGCAACCATTGGGTGTAGATAGGCTGCTTTAGTGTATGTGGATTACTTTTACTCAGGGAGTCCACCCTGTAACCATTGGGTGTAGATAGGCTGTTTTAGTCTATGTGGATTATTTTTACTCAGGGAGTCCACCCCGTAACCATTGGGTGTAAATAGGCTGTTTTAGTCTATGTGGATTATTTTTACTCAGGGAGTCCACCCTGCAACCACTGGGTGTAGATAGGCTGTTTTAGTCTATGTGGATTTTTCTTACTTTGGGAGTCCATCCACCTTGTAAGCATTGGGTGTAAATAGGCTGTTTTAGTCTATGTGGATTATTTTTACTCAGGGAGTCCACCCTGCAACCATTGGGTGTAGATAGGCTGCTTTAGTGTATGTGGATTACTTTTACTCAGGGAGTTCACCCTGTAAGCATTGGGTGTAAATAGGCTGTTTTAGTCTATGTGGATTATTTTTACTCAGGGAGTCCACCCTGCAACCATTGGGTGTAGATAGGCTGCTTTAGTGTATGTGGATTACTTTTACTCAGGGAGTTCACCCTGTAAGCATTGGGTGTAAATAGGCTGTTTTAGTCTATGTGGATTATTCTTACTTTGGGAGTCCATCCACCCTGTAACCATTGGGTGTAAATAGGCTGTTTTAGTCTATGTGGATTATTCTTACTTTGGGAGTCCATCCACCCTGTAACCATTGGGTGTAAATAGGCTGTTTTAATGTATGGATTATTCTTACTTTGGGAGTCCATCCACCCTGTAACCATTGGATCTATACAGGCTGTGGAACATATACTGTAGGTCAGTAACAGGACTTGTATGTGTTGCAAAAGTAAGCCATAAGCGAGAACATAATCTCATGTATGTGGTACTCCATGGCAAACTGCGCTGGGAGGGGAACAGAATAACCAGCGCTGAGAGGGTAACAGAATAACCAGCGCTGAGAGGGGAACAGAATAACCAGCGCTGAGAGGGGAACAGAATAACCAGCGCTGAGAGGGTAACAGAATAACCAGCGCTGAGAGGGGAACAGAATAACCAGCGCTGAGAGGGGAACAGAATAACCAGCGCTGAGAGGGGAACAGAATAACCAGCGCTGAGAGTGACTTGTATGTGTTTTTTTAGCCTCACAGGGATGAGAAAACAGCACCAATATTTACTCCAACAATTATCCTTTGCACCCAAGAGGGTGAAAAAAAAAACAACTAACACTGATTTTCCTTAGCACTTAAAAATGAGTGGGGGGGAAATTGATATTTCAGCCACGATAGCCGCTTTGATCTTTAACCTTGGCACTGAGAGCAAAAGGTCATATATGAAGCTGATGAGAGCTGAAATCAATATTTTTGACATCTTTACTAATCATTAGATCGCGTCTCAATATGCTTGTTGCTCCTTTGCTGTTTACTTATGATGTTATTGTTGTTGTTGTTGTTGTCATTTGACGTTGGCATTTTCAAGTTTCTAGGCCCCCGAACAATCTTTCCTTCTGTTGTTTTGAGAGTAATTTTTCTTTTGTGCCAACTCGCTAGATAGATGTTAGTATGAAAGGATCGTTGCAGCTTTGTGAAATTTCTTTTCTTGATAGTCATGTAGTGACTATTATCCCCCAGTACAATGATAATTGCTTTCTGTTTTAAAACCAGTCCCAGTTGGTCAGATGCGAGGGATTTGCTATTTGAAGGAGAAAAAAAAAAAAGAGTTACTTGAAAGAAGGCTGTAACTCTGGTTAATCAAAGTCTTAGGGACCACAGCAGACATTTTGGTGTAATAATTTGGATAGTAATTTGTTGGAGTTAAGTAAAAATAATTTGAGCCTTAAGATTGTGATTTTGCTTTAAACGTTTTTGGTTAAATAGTGGTTTTTTTTTTGTTTTTTTTTTAATTGTCGCAACATTCACTAGATGCGATTTTATTTGTATGTCCAGAAGAAAGTGTATTCTACGTCTTCTTTTTTTTTTTTCTCTTCTTTGCACTTAATGCATCTCAGTATGAATCTCTTTGGTGTGTGCCTTCTGTGAGCCAAGCAGATGTTCAAAGCAAAAAGCACCACAGCCCTTTCTTGTAGTTTTATGTAATTCCTTCTCATTTAACTAGTCTTCGTTTTGCTAGCTTTTACTCGTCACCCCAGCACTTTGCGGTATTCTGCATCGCAGATTTGAAACAAGAAATGTTGTAAAGCGAAGAGACATACTTGAACAGTTAAAATGTCGAGTTCCTACTCTTAAACTACACGCTGAATAATTTTTTTTTTAATTATTTTTTTTTTTCAATTCTTTCAAAAGAAGGCTAGATTAAATTGCCTTTTTTTTTTGTAATAGGGTTATGCTTCTGTTTGACAGAATGGATACTTTTAACCTAAAGACATGAAAAGATGCGTCTTAATTAATTTAAGGAAACTAGTAACAAAACTGCACAGGGCTACGTTATGTTTCGGTTTATTTTAAACTTTCAGCATAAATATTATTTTTTTTAAGTTCTGTGTGTTTATTTGTATTGCTGTCTTTAGATATGGATCTTTATTTATTTGTATTTTTTTTTTTTTTTATTTCACCCTCACCCTAAAAATTCCGATCTCACCATGTTTCTTTGCACCTCCCCCCTCCACCGGCCCTCACCTTTGTCATCTCTTTTGCGCCTCCTATCAACTCCTCTCCTCCCCATCCTACCCGATGTCTTTGACCTCCACTACAACCCACCTTGCAGTAACCTCCACTCCAGCGAGATCTTCGGCCAGGTTCCGGCGAGTTTCCTTCGAGGAAGGGGAGGTTCGACCTCTCCCCCTCCGACCAGCCATTCGCTCCTTCTCCCCCTCGTCCCCCTCCGCCTCTGCCGGCGGGCACTCATCAGGTGACGGGCACAGCGTGCGCTTCTCCAGCGACGTCAAACACACCACCACCGCCGCCAACACGCCTGGTGGCACTGCAACCACCACCACCACCACCACCTCCACCACCACAGCAGGCGACAGCCCAGTCCTTGCTGCTGCTGCTGCTGCTGCTGATGCAGTCTCAGCGCCTAACTCTGGTGACTGACTAGTCGTTTTAAGCTTGTGGTGATTTTCTTGTTGTTTTGTGAGCCCTCCACTGCCCTTTAAACTTCTTCGGTTTAGTCCACGAGAGGAAAATGGACGCTGTTAGTGTTCGCAATAACAGAATGATTGTCGTCTCTTTCCATCTGCTTTGTTTTCAGTCAAAGTCCCTTCCATTCGTAGTTGAGAGTTGTGACCTAAGAAAGAGTCCAGTTTTAATTGCAGTCTTTTTCAAATTTGTAAACTTTTTCTTTTTCTTTTTTTTTTAATAATTTAAATTTCATTTTCTTTGGTAGGGTCGCTTCATAATTTTTATATCCCTTTATTAGATAGTTACCTGGCATGTTATGGTATTGTAAAAAAATGTTTTGTGAGGCTCGCATATTTTCATAACCCCTTTAACGATCTTGACGAAGTTGATATCATAGGCCTAGTGCAGCAAACTTGCCTTCAATAAGTTATCGTCCCTACACATTTTTTTCGAACCTAATTTATGCAGTGGTCATATTCAGTGATAAATTTTTTAACAGCATATTTTGTCGCTGTAATTTAAAAAAAAAATAATAATGTTAACGAAGTGTAGATAAGGTAAAGTTTTCCCCCCCTTTTTTTGTTTGTTTTGTTTTATCTGCCATGCTATTAAAGTTTTGAGCCTACTTACTCTAAAAGTTAAAGGTTTGTTTCCCAAATTAATGCTAAAAAATATGTAACTCACTGACATATCTCTCGTTAATTTATTTTCAACCTCTCTTTTAAGTTTGTCCATAAGTTGAATGGCTGTTTTTTTTTTACACTTAAAAAACAACAAAAAAACCCCAAGATTTTCCGACCCCGCAAATCAAATTTTATTACTGAGCATTGAAGTGGGGCTTATGATGAACAAGTCTTCTTGAATAACACAAGGCGGAAAAATCTGTTGTTGTCAAGGGTTAAATTACTTTTTTTTTTTTTTCAGTTTTAAAATGGCTTATTATTATTATTATTATTATTATTATTATTATTATTATTATTATTATTATTATTATTATTATTATTATTATTATTATTATTATTATTATCATCATCATCATCATCATCATCATCATCATCATCATCATCATCATCATCATCATCATCATCATCATCATCATCATCATCATCATCATCATCATCATCATCATCATCATCATCATCATCATTTTTATTATTGTTGTTATTATTAATATTTTTGTTTTCAATTTATATAGGTATAACTTTAAGTTATTTATATAGTTGTTGTACAATTGGTTTTGCCAGATACATCCTAGCCCTGTTTTTCTACCTTCTTTCTTTCTTTCTTTTTCTCTTTTTTTTTTTAAAACTGATTACCCAGATTTGGTTCACTGGCATTGTCGTGTGATTTCAAACTCCAAAGGCACACCAGTTTGAATCAATCTTTCTCTCTCTCTCTCTCTCTCTCTCTCTCTCTCTCTCTCTCTCTCTCTCTCTCTCTCTCTCTCTCTCTCTCTCTCTCTCTCTCTCTCTCTCTCTCTCTCTCTCTCTCTCTCTCTCTCTCTCTCTATTTCTCTCTCTCTCCCTCTCCCTCCTGTCACGCCTTTTATTGAGAATGCTTAGTTTTATGGCATGGCGTTACAAGTACATCCATTGATCCGAACACATTACTGTTTCTCGTTTCATGATGGCTTTTGGAGCTGGTGATTAGTCACCAAGGCATGTTTCTAGCAAAGTGCAGTTGTCATATGTCACCTGTCTCTCTGGTTTTTTATGATGCCAGTAGTTATGTCAGCATGGAGAGTAGCAATAATAAAATTTTTTCTTGTTTCGTCTTTATGTAGTCACCACTATTCTTGACTTTTCAATGCATTGCAAGTTTGTGCATATATCTTCCATCATAGCATGTATTTAAGCTTGCAGTTGTCAAATAAATTCCGTTTTCACAGGCATTATCAATTGATAAATCTTTGGCGTAGTTGTAGGCGAGTTCTCCCTCGCAATGTACGGAAGGCATGCAAACGTCATAACTGTGTATATTTGCAAATGCGACATATTCTCCTGGACCTCAGCTCTGTTGATTATTGCTTTTTGTCTCTCCTTGTGATAGCCGCCTGGAAAACAGCGGAGCCCTGCGATCTTTGTCGGCCGCTACCGGCAGACTGTTCCCCTCTCCATCTCTGGTGAAAAGATTCACATAACTTTATGTCTCTGAAGTTTTCAGAGGAGTTTCATTCCGCCGATACGAACTCGTTAGCCTTTTTTTCGACCTTCCTTGTTGCTTTGGGCTGCTGCGGTCTGATCTTGACAATATAAGTAGATCCTAAGATGATTTGAAAACTGGGATGACATTGGAGTTGAAGCCTTTTAATATTTTTCATTAATTTTTTTTCAATCTTCCGCAAAGCTGATTTAAAAAAAAAAAATTTTTTTCTTGAGACCGAAGAAACATTCGTGAGAAGTTTTCTGATCTAATTTCTCAGTAAACTGTTTTTGTTTTTTTTGTTTTTTTCTTTTTTTTTTTCTTTCTAAGGGTGTTCTCAATATTTTTTTTGTCGCGTGTTGTGGTGGTATGCAGTGCTCTGTTGTGGAGGCATGGTGGTGTGTCCCCTTCCTCTGGACACTCCATAATATACACATATTATCTGCATTCACTCACATCTGTACACGCTGTTTTATCTCCAAGTTATATAATCATACGCCTGACAGTAATCTTATTTTTCTGTTTCAGATCTTGACTTGAGTTATTCGATGCACGAAAAGATTTCATGATTTTTTTTTCTTCCCCCACAATTGTTTTATTTTTTTTTTTGGTTTTATTTTTTTTTGTTAAATCTAATTTTATTTTCTCGCATTTTAGCTCCTCAGCTCTCCACTTACTTAGAGTTAATTTTTTTTTTGAGGCTTGAAAAATGATTGATCTTGCTGTTGTTTGTTGCTTGCAAATAGAAAAAACCCGCTTTACATATGATCATTGTACACTCTTGCATCTTGTAAAGTTTCTTTTTCCTCTTTTTCCTTTTTTTTTTTCTGTCCCCTCCCCTCTTCAAATTTATACGTCCATTTCTTTTCACACTCCCCCCATGTGTATGTCTGATTTTGTTAAAATAAACCCCCATTCTGCGCTGTCCCTCACCAGTGGAGTAGAGATGAACCAGAAAGGCTCGTGTTGTAAATACCTGTAGAAGATCCAGTCATAATTATTTTCCCAAATGGACGCAGATCTAAAGATGAACATAATTAGAAGTTGAGTGTTTGAGGTAACTTAACATTTTAGCTTTGTGGGTACCGACAGAATCTTTTTAAAAATTTTGAATATTGTATTTTAATTTTTAATCATACGGGGTGTGTGTGTGTAATTTTTTGTGCTCTTTGCGAGATTCACCACTGGATGAATGCTTAGCTGTCAATCCCCCCCCCCCCCCCTCTCTCTCTCTCTCTCTCTCTCTCTCTCTCACTTCTTCTTTCTATCTCTTATCTCCCCCTTCTTTATACTTACATTTATCTCATTCTTTCTTACTCCCTCTCTATCCTTCTTTCTATGTCTTATCTCCGCCTTCTTTATACGTACATTTATCTCATTCTTTCTTACTCCCTCTCTCTCAGTCTCTCTCTGTTACCCTCTCTATATCCATTCATCTATCAATGTGTCTGTATGTATATATATATATATATATATATGTATGTATATCCCTGTGCTCCCCAGACATGGGCAGCACAAACCCTTTGGACTCAGTTGGGCTGGACGACACCCCTCATCATCGCAGCCACCACTACTACCCGCAACGCAGCCCAGACATGCGGCACCGCAGCAGCAGCAGTGGTGGCGGAAGAGCCAGGGAGACAGCAACACCGGCCCCGTCTGCCCTGCAGCAGCCAGGGAGCTCTGTGGTCTCGGTGACTCGTGTGAAGACTCAAGTGGAGGAGTATGTTGAGAGCAGTGTAACTGTCAAGGTGAGAAGGGTGAGGGTGGGGGTTGCAGCAGGAGGAGGGCCTTGTGTTGTGTTTGTAGTAATAGGAGTTGTAGTCTTAATCCTAACAGTACCTTGGGGAGAGAGGGGGGGGTTGCAGCAGGAGGAGGGCCTCGTGTTGTGTTTGTAGTAATACGAGTTGTAGTCTTAATCCTAACAGTACCTTGGGGAGGGGGGGGGGGGTGTTTTCAGCAGGAGGAGGGCCTCGTGTTGTGTTTGTAGTAATAGGATTGTAGTCTTAATCCTAACAGTACCTTGGGGAGAGAGAGGGGGGGGGGACGGTTTGCAGCTGGAGGAGGGCCTCGTGTTGTGTTTGTAGTAATAGGAGTTGTAGTCTTAATCCTAACAGTACCTTGGGGAGAGAGGGGGGGCGGGGTGTTTGCAGCAGGAGGAGGGCCTCGTGTAGCGTTTGTAGTAATAGGAGTTGTAGTCTTAATCCTAACAGTACCTTGGGGAGGGGGGGGGGGCGGGGTGTTTGCAGCAGGAGGAGGGCCTCGTGTAGCGTTTGTAGTAATACGAGTTGTAGTCTTAATCCTAACAGTACCTTGGGGAAGGGGAGGGGGGCGGGGTGTTTGCAGCAGGAGGAGGGCCTCGTGTTGTGTTTGTAGTAATAGGAGTTGTAGTCTTAATCCTAACAGTACCTGGGGAGAGAGGGGGGGGGGGGGGCGGTTTGCAGCAGGAGAAGGGCCTTGTGCTGTGTTTGTAGTAATACGAGTTGTAGTCTTAATCCTAACAGTACCTTGGGGAGAGTGGGGGGGGAGGGGGGGGTTGCAGCAGGAGGAGGGCCTCGTGTTGTGTTTGTAGTAATACGAGTTGTAGTCTTAATCCTAACAGTACCTTGGGGAAGGGGAGGGGTGATGTTGTTACCCCAGGAGTTGTTTTTATTAGTTTTAAAGAAAAAAACAAAAAAAACTTGTGATGGAAATTTTCAGCTCTCCTCAAAATTTCATTTCGGCAAATACTTGTGCATTATTTGTAGTAAATATATTGAATTTATTATCACCGTTGGTCATTTCTGAAATAGGCAGTGGGGTATCGGACAGCAGTTGAATCGTAAAGAACCTTAAAGTTTTTTCTTGGAAACGAATTTACATATGGCACCGACCTTGCTGGCTTGTGGGGTCGGTCCGCGTCTACTATTGCTAACGGAGGCAGACCGTCCAAACATGTGATGACTGGCTGTTACAGCCGAACAGAGCCACTAGGGCCCTGATATGCTCTTACCTTAACATGCTGGCCTTAGCAATAATACTCAGTCACTCAGTCACTTTCTGGGATAGAGGTGTCAAAGTTGGCTTGTTTTTCCTTAACCTAACCACTCAATCCTGCTGTGGGATTCAAGTGATATGGAATAGATATGTCGATGGTTTGCTCATGGCCTAACCTCTCAATATTTCTGGGGCCTTCAGGTGACTTGGGATAAATATGTCAACGATGGTTTGCTCATGGCCTAACCTCTCAATCTTTCTGGGGCCTTCAGGTGACTTGGGATAAACGTGTGAAAGATGGTTTGCTCATGGCCTTACCACTCAATCTTTCTGTGGCTTTCAGGTGACCCCAGAGTCCCCATCGCCCTCTTTGTCGACCCCAGTACATTTTTCCATGCCGACGGCTGTGAAAGAGGCCCCAGGCGCCTCATCAGCTGGGGGTGAGCCAGAGGAAGGTACAGCTCAGGCCACTTCCGTAACTGCAGGTGGAGCAGGCGGCGATCTCCAGGTTGAAGAGGGTGGTTTAACTGCCACAGCCTCGGAAATGGTAAGGGTTAGAAATAAAATACGGATAGGCTTCTACGATGACTTTGATTAAGTGTTTTAGCTTCAGTGTAATTTTTTTTTTGTTTTTTTTTTTTTTAGTTTTTAAGTACTTTTGATCATTTTGCTTTTACCAAAAATATTTCGTAGTTTGTGTTATTAAGATATTTATTTATTTTTTTTTTTATATTCAATTATTTAACTCTGAAGAAATTCTTCAGGTGCACAGATACCTAAGTAACCTCCAGTCCATACAAAAGAGGTAAAGAAAAAAAATCTAGGATTCACCTCAAAGTTAAAACACATAAAGGGAAGACAAGGGAAAGGGGGTTGTGGTGTAGTGAAACAGCAGACAATTGTTGCATTGTCCTTAAAAAAAAAAGTCCTTGATTTTAATTTGAATATAAATTTTTGTAGCCCTTTTGAAAACGCAGGTTTTTTTTTTTTCCCTCATTTTTTTTATGCAAGTGTGGACAACTTCGCACAAAATCTTGATATTGCTCAAGAAACAAAAAACCTGGTAGCATTTTATAATTTTTTTTTCTTTTCTTTTCTTTTTCTTTTTTTTTTTTTTAAATGTAAGGTGGTAGGCTCTTGTTGTGTGGCAGCTTGTTGCACTTATCGTAGAAACTGTAAAATCGTGGCTTTTCCATACAGTTTACAGTGTTATTGTCATAGGCGGTGCTTATAGGAACCATCTGGGCTTTGTGTGAAAAAGTCAAACGCGGGTCTTGCTTGTAGCCCCCCCACCCCCCCCACTCCGTTCTACAAAGTTTGAAGAGTAAGCTGCCACCTATTTGCTTTGCACAAGTTGTTAAACAATCCTTTTGAAATATTTTGTAACCTCCCCCTCTGCTCCTATACATCCGTACACTAAAATTCCTCACCCTTCTCTCTCTTTTTTTTTTTTTTTTTTTTTTTTTAAACCCCTTTTGATTTAGGAATAAAATTCAAGAAATCCAATTGGTTTTACACTCCTAATAGATATATAATTTTTGTTTATTAAACAGCTTTATAGAAATGTGGCATTGCGAATTTTTAGCTGATTCTCAGAGTTTTCATTATGTTATAGGCTCCTCTTTTGACTGTCGTTGTAAGTCCGTACGGAGAACTCTTTAAAGATGTTGGCCGTGACCTAAGGTCACTGCTTGGGAAGGGCCATGTTTGTGACAATACAGTCAGGCAAAAATCATACTAGTGGTGCAAGGAGAGAGAGAATCGTGAAGATATTTATCGCTCTAAACTTTTGATTGTTTCTGGAAGGGGCCCCCCGAAGTTTGACCTGAGCAGTGTTGGTAAGTTGTGGTGTGCTGTGGCACCCAGCAGACCCTTCCCTGCTTTCAGTTGTGAAAAAACGGCTGCAAAGATAAGAAAAAAGAAGACTTGAGATGCATAAAAAAAGATAAGAAAAAAGAAGACTTCAGATGTGTAGACTAAAAGAGATAAGAAAAAAGACTTCAGATGTATAAAGATTAAAAGAGATAAGAAAAAAGAAGACTGCAGATGTATAAAGATTAAAAGAGATAAGAAAAAAGAAGACTGCAGATGTATAAAGATTAAAAGAGATAAGAAAAAAGAAGACTTCAGATGTATAAAGACTAAAAGAGATAAGAAAAAAGAACAGAGTAATGTAATGCTGGGACTTCATCATTAACATCCTTCTCCTCTTCTTCCTCTTCTTCCTCATCATAACCAACATCGCTATCACCTTCCACATCATCATCATCATCATCATCATCATCACCATCATTATCTTCTTTATCACTATCAACATCAGTATCATCATATTCCATTGTAGTAAATCAAGGGGAAGTCCTAACATGCTAAGAGGTTTTAAATGTGCTACTCAGTAAACACTTTTTTTTTATTAAGAAAACCAGACTGAACATGAATAATCAGACTTTTTTTTCCCTACTTAGTTGTGGCTACAAAAACCCTGCCACAGCGTTCAAGTACTAACATGCTATAAATCATGTATAAGAATGTGCTGTGTATGTACTCCCGCTAATTTTTTTTACTGATAACTATTATGCTTGACCAGCTTTTCCCTCACTAGCCCTGACGTAATGGTGTGTTCAGCGTGAGCAATTATTGTTTATCTTTTGTCTAGTATTGGTGAATGTTAATAAGTGGAAACAAAACGCATTTTTAGTTTGTGAATCTTTTTTTTCCTTTTTTGATAAATTTTGACAATCCTCTTTAAAAGACAGTATAATAATATTTTCAGTCGTGGAGCAATTGTTAAAAAATGAAAAATTAGGAAAAAAAATAAGAAACAAGTGACCATTAAATTTGGAAGAAAAAAAAATAATAGTTACATCATTAGGCCACAAGCTTCAAACTGATCTGGACTTTCGTTGTATTTCGCAAGTCCGTAAAATTTCTAACTGGTCCAACAGATAAGAATCAATTTCAACATTGCTCTTTAAAATTGTGTGTTATAAAAATACAAAAGACTCTTGTGGATTTACATAAGAATATTAAAAGCAACAAAATACGTCAATATTTACACAAGAAAAGCAGCAGCAACAATAGCTGCAGCAGCAGCAATAATAATAATAATAGTAATAATAATAAAATAACAATAATAATATTAATAATAATAATAATAATAATAATAATATTAATTATAAAAAGCAGCAGCATTAATAATATTAATCATAATAATAATGGATGTAATAGCAATGACAATACAAGCACTGAAAATTTAAAAAAAAAAAAAAAAATATGTGCACTTTGTATATCCCCCTCCCCTAAAATAAAAAATTTAAATAATAAATAAAATAAAATGAATAAATAAATAAATGAATGAATGAATTGATAAATTATAGACCATCATGTTTGTTTGGTCAGTATCCAAATGACTTTTGATAAGCTCAGAAACGAGACATTTTCTTTTAGGATTTTAATTTTTTTTTTTTTTGTAAACAAATAGCCCTCCCAGTTGTTTGATAAAGCTTGTGTGACACAGAGTTGCGTCACAGCAATGATAATCAACACTTCATGGGCAGGAAGTGCAGGAGAAAAATTCATTGGTTTTCTTTCAATTTTGCCCTCATGGCTTTACTACTACTCAGAATAGATCAGTAACTCTTAATCTTGTGCTTAAAGTAAAATTAAAAAAAAAAACAAAAAAACGCTGATACCCATGCTGCTATTCATTATTCGGTGCTGACAATAACCACATCTTTCCCAACAAATGTTTTTAGAAAATGAGATCAATTCTAAAGCTTGCAGACCTACAGTGTTTTTCATCTAGTCATTTTATCATTTTTCTTCACCATTATGATTTTTCTCTGTGTCTGTGTGTGTACGTGTATTTCCCTCCCTCACCCCCCAATCCCACCCTCCTTCCCCCCCTTCTCCTTCCCTAGCTTCAGGCAAACAGCTGCGACCCAGTACAGGTTAAAACCTTTTATTTCTTTATTTTTTTTTGTTCACGTTTATAATCAGTGTATCTCTTTATATGCTTGGCTTTTCCTGCAAAAAAAATAATTAAAAAAAAAAAAAAACAACTAGCACCTCTGCCAGAAAAAAAAACCTGGGAAAGGATCATAAGGTTATTTTTTTTTTTTAGTCAAATGATGTAGAAAGTGAATTTTGACTTGCCTTGCCATGCATCTTGAAAAAGTGAAAAAGAGGTATTTCAAATTTTTCATACCATATGCATTTTTCCTCTTCGTCCATAATCATAATTCACATTCAGGGCAAGACTTTACCGAGTCATTTAACCCTTCTAATACACTGAGCCCCTCTCAGAGTGATGTTGAAGTTGTAGGTTGTTCAGAGCCAATGACTGAGGGTTAAGCGACATCATGGCTTGGTCTGCTTCGTTTCCTCCTATATCTGGTCATGATTAGATTTCACTTGAGGAGATACGAGCTCTGTTACCAATTTAAGCTAAGATTACTTTTTGAAAAAAAAAAAAAACCAAAAAAAAATGAACAAAACATTAATATCCAAAAAAAAAGCAAAACAAAAAAAAAAAACAAAAAAAAAACTTGAGCCTGAGGTAAACATGGAACATAATGTGAATACAAGATAGATAGTTTTTAGACTCATAAATGAACTTCCATGTAAGTGGTTTAATTTTTTTTTTTTTTTTTTTTTTTTTGGTTAATGATGTTAATTCAAGGTCCATGACAATTTTTCATGTCATATAATTGTTTTTTTTCTTTTTTACTTATTTTACAGGCAAGTTTTCTCTTTTGTTTTACCCTCTTCTAAAAAATTTATGTATAATATTATGTCTGGCAGTTAGTCCAAGTGAGTCATGTATTGACCATTACATCTAGATTTTTTTAGAACAATGCAATTTTGTCAGCATGTCAGTGGCAAAATTTTTTTTTTCTTTTGGAATAGTAAAGTGAAGCAGAACTTTTACTTGCAAATGCCTTTATTTCACAAATGCAAATTTCTGGCATCTGACTCACAAGTGCTGGTTTTTAGACACATATCAATATGCATCAGTAATTATTAATATTGGTGTCTACACATGAAACTGGTTTTTGACTAACCCTGTTGGCATGAGTTTGGGCAATTGATTGATCGTATATTAATTTGATAGGCATAAGATTCATACATTTGTGAGTGGAAAAAAGAAATAGAAACTTTTTTTTTGTATTTTGTATTAACTTTTTTTCCTCCATCTTGGCTCTTATTTCCTCAGTCCATCGTAGTCTTATAGTGTGGCGAAACATTAAATGTCAAACAGACATGAAATAATTTGTGCTTGGCAAAGTATTACATAATCAAGGAAATTTTCACCTAAGTCTATCAGTTTCTTTTTTTTTTTTTTTTTTCAAGTATTTTTTGGTTTGAAGCAGACTCGACTTTTCAGTGCCTGCTCTTACTAGTATCAAACGTCATAACTAGAATTTTATGGAGGTACATACAGATATAGGGAAAAGCAAACACTGTGACTTTTCAGATTAATTATTTAAATTCATGAATATGTCTTAACGGAGAGTTTTTAAACAAAGCGGGCCGATTTTGCTCTGAGAGAAAAAATGATTTCTACAGATCTACCTACTTGCTATACAAATTTAAGCATTACTGTTCTCACAGTGAATTTTGGCATGATCGGCTAACACAAGCGATAGACAGCTGCATGCCTTGCTTTTCTCCTGCTTGTAGCTGTCAAATACTGAAACAGCTGTGATGTGTAGTTGTTTATGGCTAGTAGTGCTAGGTTTACTGTGTAGCCAGCACATGGGCATTGGATAGTATACATGTATGAGGCATGATCTGCTAACTAACTGCTTCTACTAACGCTATGTACTGTTAAATATAACGTCCCTAATTTTTTTAAATTTTTCCTTTTTTTTTTTTTTTTTAGGGTGGGGGTGGAGGTTGAGGGGAGTTAAATTATGATTTACTAGCATGTAAAGAAAAGAAGAAAGTGGATGGGGAGTGAGGAGAAAATTTTGCTTTTATACTGAGCTCATCAACTGTTTTTCTCCTCAAAGATTCTGTTCCAAGTCATTACCAAGACTTGTGCCATTCTTTATTTTGACAGACTCAATACACGTAGTGGAGTCAATGTTTGGGGTCTGGTGTACCGATAAGATTTTTCAATCTTTTATATGTTTAGGAACTTGAGACATCAGACTCCAGTTACGTGAGGAAAGGCGTCAATGAATCAGTGTAGACCCTGCAATTTATTTTTGCTCAGCCCTCCACTTTTTCTATCATAAGACTAACTCACCAGTTTGGAGAAGAAGAAGAAAAGGAAGAGGACAGGACACAGAGAGTGAGGGAGGAGGAGGAGGAGTTGCGTTTTCTTAAATCAAGTTGGCAAATGTTCCAAAATTTCCTTTCAGTAATTTTATATGCATTCCCTTCTTACCTTTACTTCCGCTTCTCAGGATTTCCTCCCTGTGCCTTGAACATTGACTGGTTGTAACGGTCATGTAGGTAATGCTCTGATAAATATTCATAGCTACTAGTATACGTGTGGACGTTATCTGTGGAATCAAGGAAATCTGATGTGTTGTCACGAGCGATGCTCCACGTGTACCTCTCTCAATTTTTTTCCCGTCCTGGACCATTCTCGATATGAAATGTTTAATGTTTACCGGCCAGCTATCGCAGCCTCCGGCGTGTTTGATGTCATCCAACCAAGGATGTTAGGGTATTACAAGTATTGGTAAGATACGAAATAATTTGGTAGATAAAAGAATGATTTTATGTAAAGCTTTGCTACCACCTTGCAAAAAAAGTTCTTTACAAAGCCTCTATAGCAGGCTGTTATCAACCAAGAACTGCTTGCAATTTTGTTCCCCGGGCACTGTTGCAAAGCTATTACAATTTTTCTTATATTGTGTCTAAGTCTCTAACGATAAATTATGGTACCTATCTTCAGAAACTGACGATTATTTTTACTCCCCGTTCATGCAAGTTACGTAAACATTTTGAGGAACTTTAAAAAACTAGCCCTGAACCATAAACCAACACATATTGAAGAACGGCAAATAATTGTAATGCGAGATATCAGCAGTATAAGTGATAAGTGTCGCTGTCAAAAAATCATTTTCTTCTTTGAGATGTAAACTTTGCCTGTTACTTTTCTTCTTCTGGTGTTGCTCGTCTTTTATGCCACAAGTTCTCTTTTTTTTAGGCTTGTACAATTTTTTTTCCCGTACAGAATTGTTAATTCCTGTTTCTACAACCATGATGTCAATCTGGCCATCTCACTTTTCTTGCACTATTATCATGGTCAACTAATTACATATATACAGAGAGAGAGAGAGAGATTGAAGGTTTTTCCCCAACCCCTGGATTGTGACATCATAGATTGTAATAGTGTGATGAGAACTAATATGAAGGTTGTGAGATTTCCATTTGCATTGTGCACTACGGGAATTGAACCTATTCTACCCCCCCCGGAAAAAAAAAATTAAATTATTCATTCTTATAAATATTAATTTGTTTGTTTGATAGCACAACTGGTCAAGTCACTTTAAAAATTTAAAAACGGTTGTGATTGAACATACATGCTTGTAGACGGCTCTAACAGATACAGAGGTGAAAGCAAGCAATGTATAGTATATACGTATACGTGTAGCGACGCCACAAAATGAGGCGTTTTGCGGCAGAGAAATTCTGGGGCAATGCAATTTTTCTAAAGAAAGCTTGAAATTTCCTCTTGTTACACTGCTCTAATTTCAAACTTTCATGGTGTTTCAGAAAGAAAAGCACTTTATATAGTGAAGATTTCAAGCCACCTTGAGGAAAAAATCGCAATTTCCACAGTATTCGTCTGCGGCAAAACGTCTCATTTTGTAGCGTGACCATTGTAAGATCCTTACACATATTTTTCTCTTTATCGTCATCCTTTCTGCTGTGCCATAACGCGTGGCTTTTTTTTTTTTTTCTTACTGTTCCTGCGCTTTGAAGCCGGCTCCGGCTGCAGTATTTACTCATCTTGCTCCCAGAGATCCTTGTACAGCGCACACCGGGCTTCCTTCTCGTTCTTTTCTTTTTTGTTGTTTATTGTCTTCTTTTCTTTTTTTTTTAAATATCTCTCTCTCTCTCTCTCTCTCTCTCTCTCTCTCTCTCTCTCTCTCTCTCTCACTGCCCCCAACTGTCCCCCAAGCCTCCTCCATGCTTCAGTTGTTTTACCTCAACCCCCCCTCCCTACATTATTTTCCTCGGAGACTTCCAAGTTCATGGCTTGCCAGGCTTTTGTCAGTAAAAACCGTCGCTTCCTCTAACTGTCGACTCGTGGTCAGTTGTCCCCGTGTACTCTCAGTCAAAGTGGGGAAATCGTAAGATCTCATTTTGATAACAATCCGACCCTGAGCTCGAGGTTTGGGATGGTTTTCCTCCTCCTTGTACTCATTGTAGGGTCGGGTTCTTATATGATGTCATTTAATGCTGAATCTGTAAGGTTTGGTTTTTTTTTTTTTGTTTGTTTTTTTTTTTACTTCTTCTTTCTTTCTTAATTATTTTAAATTTTTCATACTGCTTGAAGCATGCAACCGCTTGTACAAGACTCCCCCCAGAAGCGGCAACATCTCCCACGCAACTTTCTATTTAAAGACGTTTTGCGTGTGATTATATAGCAAATGAATGGAAGACGTAGAACAGCTCCCAAATAAGAACTTTTTTTTTCATTATTTGTTATTTCGAAGGTTTGAAAAGTTTTTAGTTGGAAGGTAGGCTGAGGAGGTCCGTGTATGTAGTTCAGATCATCTGCCACGGCACTAATCAGCTTTGTCTAACAACTGCAGTTGTTCTTTCTCTGCATGACTTCCCGAAGAGAAGTGTGAATCCCAGCCACTGTAACAAACTGCCAGAGTCTAAGTTAGCTTTTATGCAGCAGTTTGTATACCGGTAGATTTCATTGTTGACCCATAAACCCCAATTTTACAGTGATTTAAAAAAAACAAAAAACCCTCTTCTTCTTCTACTCCTCCTTTTCTCCTAATTCTTCCTCTTATTACTATTATTATTTGCTTATTTGTTAGAGAGATAATTTTCAAGTGGATTAACAAACTTTTGTATGAACTTGCAACATTTTGTTAACATCTCTTTCAACCTGATTTAATGCATTTCTGCATATACGGTTCTGTGTTTTATGTGCAGACTTGTACATTACGAAGTTATAGTTCGCAAATAGCGTTATTTTGCCTTTAATACCATGCACTTTTATGTATCTTTTTCAAACAAAGGAGTCTAAGAAAAAATCATAAAATGTTTCATCATATCGGCCTAAGAATTTTGACCCGAGATATTTCATGCAAATTTTAAGGTAGTGTGAACAAAACTTTTGTCAAAGAAACCTGGGAAGATTAGAACTTCTTCATATTAGTGAATATTTTACAAACTGTTTTTTTTGTTTGTTGAGTATCTTGTTTGATGGCTAAATGTTGTAAAAAAAATGGAAATGACATTTCATTTCCTTAGTAAGACTAAGAGTTATGCATGTCTTTTGAAATATGTTTAGCGTGATATTTTAAATAAAAAGAAATTGCAGAGCTGATAACCATAAAGATTTAAAGTTCATGAAGAATATTGACAAGTTTTGTGTTGTTTTTTTTTTTCTTTTGATTGTAAAGAATCTATAAATGTAGCTGATATTTTTTTTAAAGCGTGCACACATCACCAAAGTTACCAAAGCTCTATCCTCTTTCATAGACTACTGGTTAGTAATCTGTGTAAGAATTTATCTTCTCTGAAAGGATATTTTTGCATTTCTAAGAATATACTTGTAGAGCCTATGTAAGGCATGAACGATTCAGGATTTTTTGGTTTGTTCGTATCGTTGCTCTTTAAGATTTAACACTGTTCTTTTTCTTTCTTATTTTGTTTTTCCCAGACAAGGTTGTGAATGACTTGTGATGAAATATCAGTGCGGACTCACAAGACCAAGAAGCAGCGAAGAGAAAGAGAGAAGAGAGGAAGAGAAAAATGAGATAGTCAAGCATTGTTCGGCATTAGCATTCAATGTTGCTAGCGATGATGTCCTAGTATAACTGTGTACACCAGTAGGCTTTTTGTTTAGGGTGCAGTTTGGTATCATGTCTGTCAAACACAATTAGAGTAGTCTCCACTTAGCTCTGTTTGTTTAGTTCATGTTGATGAGATGAGTTGTTTTTTTTTTTTTTCTCTTCATGTTGATGAGATGAGTTTTTTTTTGTTTTTTTTTTCTCTTCATGTTGATGAGATGAGTTTTTTTTGTTTTTTTTTCATGCATAAATATCAGGAGCTAGATCTATCTGTGGTGGTGTAATGTCGCCTCACACTGTGCCTAGTCAGGTAACTCGAATTGGACTTGTGGCATTTATATCAAGGCAGCTGCGTGTGGCATTTTTTGTTTGTTTAGTGAATGTGGTTGTCTGCCATGATTCTTAAGACCTTGCAAGCTTGTAGCATTCTACACAATGTTTGGTGTTCTCATGATCTTTCTCAAACTCAAGGAGAACACATCATAAGCATTAAGGGAGATAACTGCATTAAATGAAGGGCTCATGAATGAGTTCACAGAAAAGCAAAAGATATAAAGTAAAAGAAAAATAAAAAATTGCTGTACAAATTTGAATTTACACATGCTGTAAGTTCTGGAGATTAGGGGATTTGGGATGGGGGGGGGTTGATGAAAATGCTTTTGATTCTTGTTCTCAATAGACGGACTAAGAGCACTTTTAGCTGACGGATTCCTCAGATTTGTCAAGTGGAAGGTACAACTGTGTTCAACTGGTGGATGCTCTTTGATATTTATTTAAATAAACCATGTGAACCACCTCTGGTTAGTCAGTCCCTCTCTGAGGCTTTGATATCTCTTCCTCCCCCCATGCTGTCCATGGTTGGGGCCCTTATCTTTTCAGTTTTGCCCCACCCCACCTGGCGGGGGCTTAAGTTTTTACAAGCATAAAAGGCTTGAGTTCACGTTGTTGTGGACAGGCTGCATCAAAGAGCCAGGCGGTGAGGCTGAATCTTGGATATTTTAATGGTATACTCAGTTATCGAGCAGTTCATGCTGGCGTGTATTAACAAGAATTTCTGCAATCTGTGATTGTCTCTACCTATGTATAAATTATAAATATATATATATATATACATAGTTATATATCATAATCAGGCCGTCTTTATGATTTTTCGATTAACAATGCTGTGTGGTTTGCTTGTTTATTGGTTTGTGTGGTATGTTTGGCTTTGTGGACGAGAGGGAAGAAGTCTTGAACCCCCAAGAAGGAGAGGCTTGAAACGGATTGTGCATCTTGGACAACCAATCTAGCGACAAGTCTGTCTATGGAGCGATCAATTTCGTTTGGTCTCTGGAGCTTCAAAACCTGCACTGAAAATCAGTAATAATTTGTTTTGTAGGAATTATTACTCTTTAGCTGAATACGTCGGGGTATTTTCACTGTACTATTTGAATGATTGGATGTGCTCAACGCGCTCTATGCTGTTAATAAAAATGGAGTCAAAGACGGACTGTACACTAATTCCCCCTCCCCAACTCCTCCTCGTGGGGAAAGTTATGTCGTCAGGCAGGAAAAAAGTCTTGTTTGGTGTTGCTGATAGTACCCCGGACAGGCATTCAAGTTTATTAGCTTGGTATGTTTGTATGTTTGTCCTCTCCAGTGGGACAATTATCCTCCGTGAAATAAAAATCCCCCTCGTTATTGATTGATCTCTCTGTTTCCGCTGTCCTCTTTCTCCGCAGATCAACTCCCCTCAGGTTTACCAAGGTGCTCAAGTTAAGGTTCTCGTCACACTGGTTTCCCCTGTGCAGTATTTAGCTAAGTTCCCTCAAAGGAACCAGAACTTCCGACCTTTTTGATCTCACATTGGGGGTGCTAACTTATGCGTTAAAGCCCTTTTATCCCTCTCATTTTTACTACCTTGCCTACATTTCTTTTGTCTTTTCTTTCTGATTTCCAATTATCTTTTAGGTTTTGCGGCTCTACATTCCAAGTAGGTCTAGCTCTACATTTTTTTTTTTAACCTCTCCCCCTTTTTTCCATGCATACACTCTCTCTCTCTCTCTCTCTCTCTCTCTCTCTCTCTCTCTCTCTCTCTCTCTCTCTCTCTCTCTCTCTCTCTCTCTCTTTCACCTTATATCTCTTCCTCCCATTTTTTGCACCTCCAACTGCTGAATCTGAAAGTTTTGTTTGTTTGTTTTACTAGAAAAGCATTACTTCTCAATTCTCAACTCTTCTCTACATATGAGCGTGCTTCAGCAGCGTCAAACCATTTTCGCTTAGTTTGCGATAACTCATTGAAGATTTCCTCTAGGTTTGTTCAAAGCTAGGCGTTTTTGTCAGGTGCAAGTTAAACAGCTGCATTGGGCAAGAATATTCTATCTGCATAGATATGATGTAAAAAATCGATGGGCTATGACGCTAGCTTGATAACTTAAAAAAATGTCCTCTATCCTTATTCTTCGGAAAAAAAAATGTTGACGCAACCAGAACACTTTGACTATGCAAAAATTAGTTTTCCTTTTGGGCTGATTGATCCGTGAAAGAATCACCAGGGTTTTAAGTTTTCATCATTGAGGCTCGGGTGGACTCACTTCCCTGTTAGTCTGACTTCTGAAGATGGATCTGCTTGCCTTGAGACACGGCCTGTAAAGTCACTCTCAAAGTCGGATCTGGGACCAGGCATTTTCATCAGCAACCTTTCTCTCCCCTGGCAGAAGCAACAACTTTTCCTATCAGTATTTTACGGGCTAAAAAAGATATGGTCGTAAGTCCGATGATTTATTTATGGACTAATAACACTCTTCGTTTTAATAATCAAACCTCTGACTTTTCCAAAAAGTCCTGAAATGGCAGTGTGTGACAGGCAGGGCTTTAACGACAAGACCTGACATGATAGTGTGCCACAGGCAGGGCTTTAACGAAAAGACCTGACATGGCAGTGTGTGCGAGCAGGCTAAATCAATCTTTACCTGAAAGCCTCATGATGACAAGATTCTAAGTTTGTAAGAAAATTAATGCGCTTGGAGCACTGTATTTCCAGTTTTGGGATCTAGAAGTTCTGGGGCTTGTATTGTACTGAAACCTTTGAAAGAGAAAATAATCAGTCTTCACGGATGCTAGGGCATTTAAGCAGAATTTTATTTTTATGAAACTTAATACACGTATTATGCATTCATGACTGTTCTGAGCCGTATTTGCGATGTTATTTATTTATGGTTTTTTTTTGCTTTTGTTAAAAAAAAAATTCTTTTTCATACTGCCTGTAGCGGATTAAAGATGATTTTAAAGTTACTGTTTGTATATGTATGCTAGCCTCCAAAATTGAAATGTCTTGTAATTTGTAATAGATTGTATTTACGGGTCCACCACCATATTATGTACATATCTTAAGGATATCGATCGAGCCTCTTCTGTAGAGTTGGGTGCGTTTTGTTTTTTTTCTTCTTCTTTTTTTATCAGTCCTGTTTTTGTAGGGGTCAGTTAAACAAGACTGCTGTGCTGTGTTGTGAAAGAGGTGACATTTTTCATGGGATATCAATATAGTTTGATAATAGCACCGGGATCTGTTGTGGGGTATCAAAGGGACACTCTTATAGGCGCCTTGGATTGCCAGCCAGCCAGCCGCTGTCCCCCCTCTTCCCACGGGAGAGCGTCGCCAGAGATACATTAACCTGCAACCCCTCAGTGACAGACTTATAATCCATACCTGGGCGAATTGAATCTTCTTTAGAACTATAGAAACAAATTGCGTATCGATACAAAGGGTTGTTACATGTATAAATTTGTGTGGTGATATGAAAACTACAAACTAGACAACATGGGCACCAGACCAGAAATCTGACCAGTTGAAATGCAAAAGTAAGTAATAAAATTGCATCAAGAAGTTTGGTTGTATGGCAAACACGTTTTGTGAGGTCATGGCTGTACTAAATAAGATCTTAAATTCAGGCAATTGCATCGCGTCGGAATGAATATAATTTATTAACATTAATTACGTTTGTACTCTTTAAGTTGTCGGAGGGAAATTTATTTTTAGATGTGACGATTTCAGTATTTTTTTTTTTAATTTTTTTCTTAGCTCCGTTCAAATATGTTAAGTAATACGGAAGTAATCCCGCTGAAATGAGTATTACAGATCCTGTTCTTGAAGCCTTTCAAAGTTACGTATTGTACGTCTTAGGTTAACGTCTAAGTAAACGATTTCGTTTCTTTTTTTAATGATGGGATTTAGCACAATATAAATGTCTGTCTTATGGGTAGATAGTTACAATGGCTGAGAGGCATATTTTCAGTTAGTTTTGCGCTCTCTGAGTCTGTCTCTCTCTTCTTTTTTTCCTCGTCAACCTGCATTTTTGATAATGCTTTGTTTATCTTTTTTTTTATTTTTCAATTCATTTCATACCAGGGCATGGATAGTATCACTAGAAACAGGCGTTTGTTGTGGGTGGTTTTTTATGTGCACATTTATATACTTCATGTGCACTGTGTACATTTATACATATAATTTATATACTTCTTGTTTGTCTGCTTGAGGGTCGTTCTTTTAGTGTGATGGCTCAATGTTCCTTTCCATAAAAGAAATAAATTGGAAAAGCCATATGTATGCGTAGGGGAAGGAAAAAATAGAGGGGGGGTGGAGGGGGGTGAGACGGAAGAGAGACACAAACTATTTGTGTGTATACCGTTATTTATGACACGCGATATTACGACAATGTTTCTCTTTTAAAAAAAAACAAAAATCATTTTTTTTAAATATTCTTTCGAAATTTCGTTGTTCTGTCGAGGCAGGCAGATGATTGTTGAAAACCGATAATCCTTTTATGTATTGATAATGCCATAATTTTATGTCATGATATGAACATCCTCAGCTTATGGTCATGGTAAAATTATTTATTTGCTGATTGTTGTCCAAGGAATAGTTATCAGACCCATAGAGTGTCTTCTCCACTTTCCAATCCCCACACTCTCTCTCTCTCTAAAATGATTTTTTTTTATGTTTTTAATACGTATGTATTGTGCATAGATGTAGAAGAGAACAGGTACTGTGTGGAATAAGATTGAGAGAACTTAATTATGCATTGCATACAGTAGTTAGGAACCAAAACTTCTCTTGTTATTCCTTGTTAGATTTGTTGAATTCTTTTTTTCTTCCCCATATTTACTTAAATTTGTGAGGATAGTAGTTAGCCAGCACAAAATTCTTCAGACGATTATAACCCTACGAGATAACTTCATTTGAAAATCCTTGCAAGGAGCCTTTTTTGGTTTTGTGCTTGGTGTTTTTTTTGTTTTTGTTTTTGTTTTTTTTTTTTTTTGGAGGGGTTAGTCTACAAAATTGAGGCAATAGTAGTAGAAACAAAAAGTGTAATGATTTTAGTTTTGAGTGTATGGGCAATTTGATAAACAATTAAATAATAAGCCACTCTCTTGTCTCGAAGAACTCTGTAGAGATTTACAGAAGAGCTGATGTTACTTCGCTCTGAGTCTGCTGAGGAAAACTTTATTTTCTTCCCCCCTTTTTCCTTTTTGAATTTTCTGCTGTAAGTTGTGTTCTATTTTTAGTATTTAATACATGGAAAATGATTTATTATACCGATTGAGATATTTCTGGATGACAGATTAAGCTATAGGCATAATTTTTATAAAGTTGATAATGAAATGACTTTTTTTTTTTTTTTGTAGTCTATGTCTACAAGAAATTAGTGGAAATGTTTGTTGCATATAAATCTGTCATCTGACATCCTGACGCATCAACATATATGAAGGCTGCCATAGATTTAAAAATCTGCTTTAAGATAAAATACAAAACTTGCATGCGGTTGATGTAGGTGTGTCCGTGTGTTTGTTTAAAAAAAAAAAAAAAGAAAAAAAGAGAGCAAGGTGATATTATTTTGTAAGCTATTAGTACAGTGTGTTTTGGTTCAAGATGATTTATAAAATACTACAATTGTACTTTATTTTACAGATAAAATTTTTCAAATTTACCAATTTTGTTTTATGTGTGGAGGTTTGCGTGTATCTATAAAATAATGTGCTGAATGTTTCACATGGGTGTTTAGCGGCCAGTCCAAATAAGCGGGATGTTTGAATCTAGAATTAAGTAAAAATATAATATGGAAGTATACAATTTCCTCTTTGTCTTACTTTTTGTAAAGGTATAAGAAGAAAAGCAAAACAAAATACCCTTTATATCATAATTCTGATTATTTAATGCCATTGTCAACATTTAAAAGCTCAGAAGCAATTTTCTAAATATATATATATGTATTAAAGCTTTGAATGTGATTTTTCTGGGGGGTTTTTTTAGCAACATGCCATTCAGTGGGAGTGAGAGTAAAATGTTGGGTAGAACTAGGGGATATCGCATTTATTTTGATTTTCACGGATGTTAGTCAGTTTGAAGTTTTTTTTAAATAGAACATAAGCGTTGGGAGTAAGGGTAAATCGCTTGCCTTACATTTTGTAGGAGCAGACAGTCAGTCAACTGACACTTATTGTCGTCAGTAAATGAACTTGAAGGGGAGTCATCCTTTCAATCTGCTTTGCTTGACAAATGCCTGTTTTGTGCGATTGAAAAGGCTAAAAGTTACACCAGTAGTGGTCGACTGGCTATTAGAAACAAATCAATCTT
>JAWDGP010000681.1:102500-137500 GCA_033675545.1 Elysia crispata
GTAGATTTAGGTTTACATAGTTTTAGGTCATTGTAAGGATCTGGCTTTTACAGTCTTGTACTCGCTCAAGTTGTAACCAAACCATATTTATCTATGTAGAGATCAAATTTTGGATCATTAATATCTTAGGTGCTAAAATTGTATAATTGATGGGTTATTTCTTTGAAATAAAATTACCTTTTGGCTAAGAGGTAACGTAGGGTTTTTTTTCCATGCCAAACGAATGCCTTCGGATTACCTTTTGGCTAAGAGGTAATGTTGTTTTTTTTTCCATGCCAAACGAATCCTTTCGGGTTACCTTTTGGCTAAGAGGTAATGTAGGGTTTTTTTCCATGCCAAACGAATCCCTTCGGATTACCTTTTGGCTAAGAGGTAATGTAGGGTTTTTTTTCCATGCCAAACGAATCCCTTCGGATTACCTTTTGGCTAAGAGGTAATGTAGGGTTTTTTTTTCCATGCCAAACGAATCCCTTCGGATTACCTTTTGGCTAAGAGGTAATGTAGGGTTTTTTTTTCCATGCCAAACGAATCCCTTCGGATTACCTTTTGGCTAAGAGGTAATGTAGGGGTTTTTTCCCATGCCAAACGAATGCCTTCAGATATTGTAATGGATAGAAATAACGCAAAAGAGAAAAGGGGAGAAGGGGGGGAGTTTAAGATATAAAAGGGACAATCATTTCAAATCATTGAACTATTAATTATTATTTTGAGTTATTTGTCTTTAGGATCATAAAACAACGTTAAATAGATGAATGTAAAAAATAATAGCTCCATTTTTTTTCCATGAAGATATGAGCATCTTTGACAAAATAATAATAATATATTTTTTTAATTGAAATGAACAAAATTTCCACCCCTTTTAATCAACTTTAACGGCTTCCGACTGACACGAATGTAAATTAATACGGTAAATTATATCAAACGACACACCTGGTAAACGGCATGGAAATGGATTCACAATTAGGCAAGTATAAAAAACCGCCCAATTAACTATAGGTTGCTTGGCAAGGTAACTTCGCCAAAAAGCTGGCTCTAGTAACGGTGTTACGACCCGTAAAACGGTCAAGGTCCACACGCTATGACGGCGCGCGCCAGTCGTCATTTATGCCTTGGGTCTGGTGTGGCTCCTCCCATAATACACTTGGGATGAATTGGAGAATAGATGCTGGCGGGGATGTTTTGTCCGAGGGTGTGTGATAACCACAACCTCCTTAGAGGTACCGGCGACTGGGGTACTTCGTCAATGTGGTGTTGGTTGAGTAGGCGATACCGAAAGTGCTCATATGGCGGAGGTTCAGGGCTGAAACCCTCTCCCTCTCCTCCCCCCTACCCCATTTTTTTTGGTCCAGTTTTCTGTTGTACTAACTTTGTTTGTATTGTTTAATATACATCCACCCTCCAAATGCTACAGTATTTTGTTATTCGAAAGGTGCAGGGCAAGCTTTCGGATTAACACCTTTAATTATAATTATTATATTAGACCCATAAACAAGGCTGGGAAAAAAGTTCACATCCAAATTAAAAAAAAAGAAAATCAACAACAAAAAAAACCAACGAGAGAAAGAGAGAGAGAGAGAGAGAGAGAGAGAGAGAGAGAGAGAGAGAGAGAGAGAGAGAGAGAGAGAGAGAGAGAGAGAGAGAGAGAGAGAGAGAGAGAGAGAGAGAGAGAGAGAGAGAGAGAGAGAGATTAAACAAGATGAGCCCCCATGTCATTCATTGCGAAACATTAGTTTGAAACACAAAAAATTTGAATCAGAATTTGAGCCTTCCTTAAGTCTCATATATATATATATATATATATATATATATATATATATATATATATATTGACTTATGTGGGGGGGGGGGGGAGGGGGCTAGTTCTGAGAGCCGTGCCACATACCATACAAAATATACTGGCTAAATGGAACAAATAATTTAACAACAACGAAAAAAAAATTGAAAAACATGAACAATAACAACAAATCTAGAAAAATCAGGAAAAAAAAACAATCAAATTCATTATCGAGTCTTTGTTCAACTTCAATGTCGCCTCATATCATTTTTGTAAAGCAAATTCAAGTAAATAATTATTGTACCGGGGTAAATATAGAGTACAGATGACTAAAGAAAAAGCACTTTAAGGGGAATTTAAACACTTCCTCTAGAATAAAGTGAAAAAGCGAAATTTATTTAAATGTGCATATGTAAGTCCAACATAATAATAAAACATAAGGCTTAATATCGTTTTTGTAAAGCAAATTCAAGTCAATAATTATATTTGCACCGTGGTAAATATAGAGTGGAGAAGATTAAAAAAAAAGCACTTTAAGGGGAATTTAAACACTTCTTCTTGAATAAACAGAAAAAGCAAAATTTATTTAAATGTACATATATGTAAGTCCAAAATAATAATATAATATATAAGGCTTGATATCATTTTTGTAAAGCAAATTCAAGTAATTAATTATATTTGCACAGGGGTAAATATAGAGTACAGATGACTAAAAAAAAAAAAGCACTTTAAGTGGAATTTAAACACTCCCTCTAGAATAAAGTGAAAAAGCAAAATTTATTTAAATGTGCATATGTAAGTCCAACATAATAATATAACATATAAGGCACAATGCTCCAAATCGCAAGATTTTGTACATTTCAGTCGGGCAGCACTGGACACCTGTCTAAATTTGAAATATTTAAATGATGCATCTCATTCATTAGCATCAAAGGGTGACATTCTTAGTAGAGAGAGTGAAAATTTCAATGAAGAAATCGTGAAAAAAGTTTTTCAGTTTTTCTACATGCCTTCTAACAAACAGATTTTCTTTTAGTTGTCTTCCTGTTTAAATTTGTTTCAATACGTACATAAACAGAATAGGAATTTTTTATACAGATTAAGTGATTAGAAAATGAAAAGTACGTTTTGTCTTTGTAGAAAATTTCAGATCCATTCATCTTTTACATTACTTGCCACAACTAAAACATTATGGTAATGTGGTTTTCCAAAGCATTTCACTCAGTTATGACAATCAAAACATCAGGGAAAAAAGATCAACTCTAGCTCTGTATAAACCTACTATGCAGTATATGTGGTCAAATCTATTTATTTTAAAAAGTGAAAAACAAAACAAAATGTAAAGCAGAAGATGTAAGACAAGGCTAGGCTTAAAAGATCTAAGCCTTTTAAGTATTCCTGTACTGAAAGTTTGACTTTTTTCTGGCAGTTAACTTGACTTGCCCAATCCATACGGGAATTTTCATCCCATCTGGTGTTTGATACCAAGATCTTAAGGGCATGCAAGATGTATTGGTCGCTTGGAAGACAAAAGTTCAATGGCCACAGTATGAGGAAGGATAAACAGGCTCTCAGAAAGAGGCTGGGACATGAAACAGGCTCAGATACTCTCCAATAAAATTGTCGCTTCCTTCTGCTCTGACACGACCACCAAATCCCACTGACACGACCACCAAATCCCACCGACACGACCACCAAATCCCACCGACACGACCACCAAATCCCACTGACACGACCACCAAATCCCACTGACACGACCACCAAATCCCACCGACACGACCACCAAATCCCGACACGACCACCAAATCCCACCGACACGACCACCAAATCCCACTGACACGACCACCAAATCCCACTGACACGACCACCAAATCCCACTGACATGACCACCAAATCCCACTGACACGACCACCAAATCCCACTGACACGACCACCAAATCCCATCTCTCCTCCCTGTCCTCATGTTTTACCAGGTATCTTTTGAGATATGAGAAACCTGACAAGAGGACCATACAGCATCAGCAGGAATACACGAATGAATGACAGTCGCGTCCAAACAGTTCGAATCCGGATAGTTTGAATTCTTGGATATTTTGAAGTCGTCTAAGTTTACCGAATATGTCTCTATTTAAGCTTCATTAAAATATATCTGTAAGTCCCAATTTTGAAATAAGGATCCGGTTAATTCGAAGCCTTTTTGGCGTGATTTTTTTTTTCATTCTGACACAGTGAAAGAACTTTTTCAGGCTTGTAAAACAAAGCACATGTAGTACTATGCTCCACATGGCAAGTGATTCTGGTGTGTGTGTGTGTGTGTGCCCACCTACGTTACAAGCAAGAGTCTTCAATAAGGCTACAAGAGAGAAAGGGGTTAGGCCCACCCCCACCCCCCTGCACACTTGTACGACATTTCTGATCTGTCATCCATATTTTTTTTTTAAATCTCTTTCTCTATGTATTCTCATAACTCGAATTTCAGATAATTCGAAGTCCTTTTTTTATCCAAATGACTTCGAAATAAGGGGACTTGACTGTAGATATTTGGTGTAGGGTAACAATGAAATCCTACATTTTAATGTAAATTTCATTAACACCTATTGGTTCAAACATTGTCTTTTTTTTTTAAAATTAATTGCTTCTTTTTCAACTGACATCTAACCATTTTTTGGGGGATCTGCTTTGAATTTGTATATCTTTGGAACCATTCAACCCAAAGACATCATTCTTTTTTTCAAAACCCAGATTTACAGTCCGTATACTATACTCATTTTCAAATGATGAAAAGCATGCTGGAATAATGTGTAAAGTAAGAGCACAAACTATGGGGCACCTAAATCAAGGCAGAGGTATCAGGGTAGACAAAGGGTAAAATGACCTTTTGTGACCCCCAAAGAGGTTATATGCACACTGTTACAATAGCCCATTGCCCGGCTCAACTAAAATGCTGTTCTCGGAGTGTCGTGAAGGGTACATACTCTGCATTTGTTTTTGTATGTAAATGTACTTATAAGTAAATGAATAGTATACATATTGCAACAGAGGCACTTTTTGGTGCCTTCACAGAGCCCGCAGAAAAAAAAAAGCTCAAAGTATGAAACTCAAACAATTTACATTAATTACAATAATTTATAAAGACACGTAATACAAGTGTGTAGCGACGCCACGGAATGAGATGTTTTGCGGCAGTGAAATTTTTGGGTAAATGCAACTGTCCTAAAGAAACCTTGAAATCTGTGCTTTTTATACAGCTCTTATTTCTATCTTTTATATTGTATCAGAAGTAAAAGCACTTTAAATAGTGAGAATTTCAAGCCCTCTTGAGGAAAATATCACTTTCCTAAGTGGTCGTCTGCTGCAAATAATTAGGGCATAAAGAAAGGGACAACAAATGCTTATTTGCAGCCCCAAAAGCAACAACCAACATGTATGGAGTCATAGTTTTTAGCTTTAGAGATTCAGGCATAAACAACATAAGAAAAGCTTAATATATTACAAATGAAAAGAAAGGTCCAAAACATCAAAGCATAGTTTGAATCACTTCCACAGCTTCAGCAAAATTGTCAACAACGCGGAAAGGAGACGGTGAAATCTTGCTCTCGTCACCTTCTCTGTACTTCCCTGCGGAGCAAATAAAAAAATCACAATCACAGTCAAAGCTGATTTACTGATTATCTGTTTGATATAATCCGTCTGTAAACAGCTTATTATAATCAGAGTTAGAGGCCTTACAGCTTCTCAAATAAGCGTGAAGAGCAAAGCTGATTTACTGATTATCTGTTTGATATAATCCGTCTGTAAACAGCTTATTATAATCAGAGTTAGAGGCCTTACAGCTTCTCAAATAAGCGTGAAGAGCAAAGCTGAAATAATTAATAACCCATGTATGGGTTACCAGAAAATAATTCTGGCTCTAGGAATTGATCTGTAATACATTGTTTGTTATTAACCCCTCAATCAATGGGTAATTTCAGGCTCTTTTTTTTTTCAACATCAATAAAAAGTCTATCAAGTAAGGCATGGTTGAAAACATGAGATCTCATACTCATCTCTGAAAATAATCTCGGCTGAAATTTCTTCTTCTCAGAAAAAAAAAGAAAAAGAAGAGAAAAAAAAACAACTGAAAAAACAAAAGAAAACACCAGCGTATATAAAAAAAAAATTCCCCCCAAAAATTTGATTGAATGTTAAGATTGCCTTGCCATAGGTTAGCTTATGGGTCCTGCAAATTTTCAAAGAGGTTCAATAAAAAATTCTGCCTACTCTTCTGATCTCAAAATTTTTATTTCTTACCCAGTCTTTGGAGAATAAGTCTTCCTATGTAACATGATTAGAGCACTGAAGTGAGTTAATATAACCTGAAAAACTCTTGAGTAGGATATTCCATGTAGGACATTACACTTAAGCTAAATTTCCCCTAATTTGAACTTTATTAAATGTTCCTATGCAGGTTGATTTAAGAGGAATACGCACCAATTCATCTCAAACTACAAAAAGGAGACCCTTTAGATTTAAAGAATATATAATTAAATTTTGATCACTCACTAACACTATCATTTCACAGACAAAAACCAAAATGTTATGAGCCAAAAGCATTTGACGGATAATTAAAAAAAAAAAAAGAAAGAATAACAAGAATAAAAAAAAAAAAAAACTGGAGAAAAAAAAAGGATATCTATATTTTAAAACTTTTTGAACATTTTTTCATGTGACCCACCATCATATTTTTCCTTATTAACCAGTGTTTAAAATATGTGTGCTTCAGTTAAAGAAAAGCAATTCAACCCTCTGCGCCAGCAACATGTAGAGATATAACAGAGAGAGGGAGGAAGCGATGGATAAGAGTTTCTAAACTTAACTGACCAGTTTTAACAAGAATTCCGTGCATTCCGGCTGCCTGGGCACCCCCAACATCATCTCGGACATCCTGGAGACAAAGTCAAATAGAGATTAGGGAAATGAATTATTTAGAATAACAACAACAACAACAACAGCAACAATAATAATAAAAAAAATAATGATGAGAATAATAATAATAATTGTGATACTACTACTACTACTACTACTACTACTACTACTACTACTACTACTACTACTACTACTACTACTACTACTACTACTAATAATCTTCTTTTGATTTCGAGTATTACTACTACTACTACTACTACTACTACTACTACTACTACTACTACTACTACTACTACTACTACTACTATTACTACTACTACTACTACTACTACTACTACAACTACTACTACTACTAATACTACTACTTCTACTACTACTACTACTACTACTACTACTACTACTACTACTACTACTACTACTACTACTACTACTACTACTACTACTTCTACTACTAATAATCTTCTTCTGCTTTCCCCTATTACTACTACTAATAACAATAAGTATTGATCACAGGACTTTACATAGTTCTAACAATTCAATATAAACGTAACCTCTGAAATCCATTAAGATCATTTGCAGCATTATATATAGTGTGTATATAATATATATATATATATACTCACATATGCCGATTCGGAGTTAGATTCTAATTCATGTAATTGCCTAAATTTCTCACAAAAGTAGACAGCCTTTCAAAATACAAATAAACTTTGCTCCGACTTGAGTATCATAAAGCTTTTAACACTTGAGATTTTCATATTTATTTCTCACAAAATAACCTTAAAAATAATTCTGTTTCGTTCAGTGATTCTGATGGAAAAACCTTGCCCCTTTCCACTCTATTCAACCTAGAAACTCTTTGACAGGGCATGTGTCATACAATACTTCATAAAATGTTAGCAAACACAGAAGCTGCTCATGCAAAAAACGTAGACTGAAAATGCTGATAGTCTAAAGAGAAAGTAAATCAAGCAATACGCATTACTGCATAGCACTATATAAGTTTTTCTGGACTTTGATGCAACATATAAATTATCTCCTACAAAATGAATTCATTTTTGAATGTCAATGGTATCTACTTATATTTCTCACATCGCCAATCATAACACATTCTTGTGGACTGCAGCCGAACTCTGCGATGGCCGAGAGAAAGAACTTCTCAGATGGTTTTCCCACAACAGTCGCCTGGACATCAGAGGCATATTCAAGGGCAGCTACAAACGGACCTGGATAATTAAGTTGATCATAGTACATTAACTACACATGATAGCAGTTGATCATAGTACATTAACTACACATGATAGCAGTTGATCATAGTACATTAACTACACATGATAGCAGTTGATCGTAGTACATTAACTACACATGATAGCAGTTGATCATAGTACATTAACTACACATGATAGCAGTTGATCATAGTACATTAACTACACATGATAGTAGTTGATCATAGTACATTAACTACACATGATACTAGTTGATCATAGTACATTAACTACACATGTAAGCAGTTAACTTGTAAAAATTTCTAAATGAAATACGCCTGAGGAAACTACAAGTAAAACACTTTTCTAGGGAGGCAACTACTTAAAAAACTGATGGCACAGGGAAGTTCTTAATAAAAACATGTTATGTTGTAAATCTAGTTAGTTAAAGCGTCTTCAGCCTGCTGTGGTTATAAAACTGGGATCACCAAACCATTGCTGCGCATATTTTGTAATTAAACCTGAGTAACTAAGACAAAGAGCTAACTATTAAACTTGTCAAGAAAATTTCAAATGATAGACTTCATTTATTGATCAAAGCAACAATGATAAAGATAGGTTTAAACTTAAATTTTAAGACGACCTTGTTTGTTAGCATAAAAATTAAAGTTGGTGTTTCCACCTTAGACATAAATGAGCTCCACTAGTTTTTTTTTTTTTAACAGATAAGGATCATACAGCCTTTTGACAAAAAAACTGCTGACTTAACAAGCTGGCAACTTTCAAGAAATTTTCTTGAGATAAAGAAACAGTCAAGGAAAATCAACTGAAAACCAACAAAGAAATGGTTTAACCACTGCGCTGAGATGCAACCGAAAATGTCTGGAAGTAATGCAACCGATTATCGCTCCTGAACAAATTATGCTGATTTTGACTAAGCATTTTGGGATATAATTATATGCTCTCAAATTTTAACTCAGAAGTATAGTGGTTAAGATCCAGTTTTGTCTTTCAAGCATATTTGAAATTAAAAGTTTGATAGATTTGTCTCTCCAAATGAACATTTGTGTAAAATTGAATAAAAGTTCAATTTTAAGACTCTGCAAATTGATGAAGATTGTATGAAAGTATGGAAATTTCTCTGAAGAAATGTAAGATATTTTTCTCTTGAGAAATTAAGAGTTGGTATTGACTCATTTACCAAAAAAAAATGGAAAAAAAAAGACCAAAGGCATGAGCCGTTATTTGGGGAAAATAACTTGATTTTTATTATTCTATTAGGGTGCAAATAAGCCATATAAAGAGATTTCGTTCATGAAATAATTTTAATTTTACACTAAAGGTGATTGGATTTTTAAGTTAAATAATTACTTTTAGTTTTACAATGTAATGTTGTTCTGGATAGCAAGATTTAGGACCTTAATCTTAATATGGTTTAATGTAAAATGTAAGTTACAATTATTTAATAGCCTTTAGTTTAAACTCTTTTTAATCTAGATCTAAATTTAAATCTCCGAAAGAATAAAATAATACAATTTCGATTAAAAAACAATAATCTACTAGTAATGGACACAAAAACTGAATCTATTTAATTACATTTAGTGTTTTAGAGTTTATAGATTTCTGCCAATTTGAAATGTATAATGGATAAAAAAATGAGCATTTATGGGTTCAGTGTTTAACAAAATGAGAGAAAAGTTGATATGGTCCCTTTAACAAAGGAAAAAGTTTAATTAAAAAAAAATATTCCAACTTTACATGCCAAGATTTTAGAAGTTAAAAATCTTTCTTTTTTAACCAAAAGCATGTATTATAAAACAATTAGATATAGTCTTTACTCTCAAGTAAAAAACTATAAAAGGGATGAAAACTGCTTTTACGCACCTGGCCCTAATGCTCGACCATCCTTGCGCTGATAGTAACGAGCTTTGTGAATGGCAATTAGCTTGGCATCATTGTGTAGCAGTCTGTAATTGGGTCGGCGGAGGGAATGGACAGGGGGTGACCATTTGGAGAGAGGAATGAAGAAACAAACAATATAAAATTGACAATTCTGTTGAGTTTTTTTTTTTTAAGTGTCATACAAGCCGTTGAAAGTTTTACTATAATTTTTTTTACTATAGTCCTAAATTTACTACCAAAATGCTTCATACCTGATTGTGAAATGTGAGGACAGAAAGAAATGGAGGGATATGGTCACCAGCACGGCATCCCATGATGATTATCTTCCAGATAAAAGAGCTTGTCTGGTCTTTCTTAATTAATATGGACCATGCAGCCTTCTAATTAAAAAAAAACAACCCAAAAACTGTGGAATTAACAAGCTGGCAACTTTCATCAAGATTTCTCGAGGGAAAGAAACAGTCAAAGGGTTTGCAACTGAAATTTGTGAAAATCAACCAAGAAATGGTTAAACCTCTATTCTGCTAAGCAACCAAAAATGGCTTCACAAGCCGGCTGCAATGTAACCGATTCTGACTTTTTATCATAGGTGTACTATCAGATTATGCTGGTTTAACTACACAATGGGACATGCTGATGCTCTCAAAATTTTAACTCAGCAATTTAGAGGTTGACATCTATAAAGCCTAACTTGCCGCACCAATACTGCTGCACGCAGAAGGGCAGCTTTGTGGGCGCAGCCTTAAAGAGCATGAGAGTGAGCACTAGAGATAAATCATAGAAATTCTTGATTATGTTTATACGAAAGAGCCGTGATAAGGAATAACATATTGACCCTTTTGAACACCTGAAAGCAATGACAAAATTGTTGAACAGTCAATTATAGTACTGCTAGGAGTCCAATATAAGTTCTTGAGTAAAGAAAGAGGCGAAAGAGAGAGAGGGAGAGAGAGAGAGAGAGAGAGAGAGAGAGAGAGAGAGAGAGAGAGAGAGAGAGAGAGAGAGAGAGAGAGAGAGAGAGAGAGAGAGAGAGAGAGAGAGAGAGAGAGAGAGAGAGAGGGAGAGAGAAAGAGAGAGAGAGAGAGAGAGAGAGAGAGAGAGAGAGAGAGAGAGAGAGAGAGAGAGAGAGAAAGAGAGAGAGAGAGAGAGAGAGAGAGAGAGGGAGAGAGAGAGAGAGAGAGAGAGAGAGAGAGAGAGAGAGAGAGAGAGAGAGAGAGAGAGAGAGAGAGAGAGAGAGAGAGAGAGAGAGAGAGAGAGAGAGAGAGAGAGAGAGAGAGAGAGAGAGAGAGAGAGAGAGAGAGAGAGAGAGAGAGAGAGAGAGAGAGAGAGAGAGAGAGAGAGAAAGAGGGTGGTAAGAGAGGTATGGAGCAAGAAAAAAAGGAAGATACCATTAAAATTAATACCCTAAAGTGACTAAATAAAACCTGCGTAAGATTTTCTTAAAATTGTAACAAAAAAAAATAAAATAAAAATTAAACCAAGAATTTTATAGCATAAACCACATAGGTTCTCTTATTACATTAGAGCATAAAAAAGATGGAGAAAATTAAATTTCAGGAAATGGGTAGTTTAGCTGCAACACACCTTAAAAAGGTTCAGGAAAATATTATTCAATATTGTTTTGTTCTTCCACTTTTCTACTCTCAAGGGGATATTTTGACTTTTAATTATCAAAACAAAAATGAGCTTAGGATGAGAAGAAAAATTCAAGAAGCACAAAACAGTACAGAAAAGAACCCTCTATGATTAGGATAAAAAGGCCATTTCAAATTTGTCTCTCAAACTCCGCAATTTTCCACCATCATGTTAAAAGAAAAACCCCTTTAATTTCCCTGTTAATAATTAAAAGAGGAACACTAAAGTATAACAGAAGTAATCAAATAAATAGCGACAAATCTGCACCTCATGGCTTTGTTGAGATTCTCATAGGCAAACTCCTCAGGAGCGAGTCCAACAACAACGGCATTGGGATCCTCCTCAGAAATTCCTGGCCCACATTCATAGAGAACATTACAAGTTTTGGTCAGCGAGATTTCCTCTTGACTTATTGAGGACACAAGATTATTCATTAGTCAAGGTTCAGGTGAACAAAAACTGCAATACACTTATAGACACTTACATCTAAATTGTTTAAAACTTCGAAAAATAAAAAAAAAGACAACAAGAAAAAAACAACAAACTATCTGTATTTTATCAGTAGTAAAATATGTTTAATGCTATAGAGTAATTATGATCAACAGTTATTAGCCAAAAATTTTAAATAATATCTTTATCATGTAGCTCCATTAATTTTGTTAGTCTAGGAAAAACTATACCCTGAGTCTAAATTGCCTCATGGATCATGACAGTTTATCCGCTTGTGTGAATTATTCACATAACTCTGTACACCTTGTTGGACACAAAACTACAGCAGATTTAAAACTAAAATGCCAAAAATAACAATCAGAGAAAAAAAAAAGGCTTAATGATATATATATATATTAAGAGGTAAAAATCTTACTATATATCTAAATGGAAATGACTAGAGTTTGTGGCATCAGAAAGAAATAAGACTCTATAGATGGATCAACAGAATCACCGAGGTGCAAGTCTAAAGAGGTAGAGGGTGCCAGGGAAGTAAAAAAAATGGTTGGGTTAAACCGTCAATAGGCTCGGAACTCCTTGGTTCAGAACAGAAAGGACAGAGACTGAGAGAGATTGGTTTGTTGGTTGATTGGTTTTTAATCCTGCATCCTTTTAGGGCCGTAACTGGTGTGGAGAGCAGGGAAATGCAACCGCATATCTTCAACTCCAGAGACAATGACTGAGTGCAAAGTCATTGTAACTTCTCGAGTTACAGGGAGACTATCGGGTTCCCAAACAGCCTTGGGAGAGAGGGCTGGTTAGATGAGATCCAACCCCACCACCGGAAAGCCCAAATAAGAATTTGAACCAAGACCTCTGCATTATTGCACCAGCACTCTACTGACTACAGAGAGAGAGAGAGAGAGAGAGAGAGAGAGAGAGAGAGAGAGAGAGAGAGAGAGAGAGAGAGAGAGAGAGAGAGAGAGAGAGAGAGAGAGAGAGAGAGAGAGAGAGAGAGAGAGAGAGAGAGAGAGAGAGAGAGAGAGAGAGAGAGAGAGAGAGAGAGAGATTGTAAAGTCTCGTAAAGGGATTTTTCCTGAGGTGGATCCAAACAACCTACGTATATTAACAACTACAGCAGACAGATGCTTACTATGAAGAAGCATTGCGTTTTAAGGCCCACCACACAAGAGTTTATACACTGCTAGATTAGCGGCAACAACAATCAAATCTTTCTATCAATGTTCTAAATAGTTCTATTATTGGTAAATAATTAAATGTTCCAACTAGTAAACGTTTAATTCTTTTTACAATAACTTGATAATAGATAATCAAAGAAGATCATATCCCTACCTTTCATGAAAATCCAAATGAAGAAAATTCTTTCTTATATTGGATCAGATAAATAAAATAGATAACATTTCACTTAGGTCCCATTCCAAGGCATATATTGTAAATAGCAATGTGTTTTTCTAAGCCTTTGAAGTATGTAAATTGCTTGCAAATCAGAATTCTCTAAGAAGTAGTTCCATTAATAGCTCTTGTGATGTAATTTGAAAAAAAGAGGAATTTAAACCCTTTAGCCTGATATTCCGAATAGAAAAATACAATATTAAAATCATTTGGAAATAGCATTAGTCATATATAAAGTTTCTACTCCATAGTTTATCAAACAAACATAATTACTTTGAAAAAAAAATTTTTGCAATAAACTGCAAGCTCAATGCCAAATAATTTGCAAACTGCTCTTTACAAGTCTCTCTTGATATATTTCTCAAAACCACAGCTAATGTTTGAAAGATCAAAAATTAAAATTCAAAGCATTTGAAGGTAAATAAATTCCTCATTTCTGATTTCCAAGGAGCTAAAAAATCCACACCTGCTCTAAAAATTTTGACAATATCAAACAATGTCACCACTGACGTGATAAGGTCATCAGTAAATAAAATGCATTGCTCTATATACCCAAAACCTTCAAATGAAAGAACAGGAACACTCGACTCATTTACACAGCATGCGAGATAAAAATTTACATTATATCAGATTTCAGCAAACCTTTGAAATCCTCCATAGCGTTTTTATCTACCAGGAAGTAAGCCCTGAGCTCCTGGTTCTCCAGCAATGTTCTTGCTGCAGACAGCGAAGTAAAGACCTTATCCTCTGTCACATCCATAAAGCCAATATTGGTCAGACGCTCCATGAGGGCACGTTTGCTCTCATTGGTCGTATTGGTCACATACCTCAACTTGAGGCCTGGAGTCGCTTGCAGCCTTGTTTAAAAAAAAATGAATGGAAAGAAAAAAAAATAAAAAACAAAAAAACAAAATGTATATATATATACACACACACATGTATGTATGTATGTATGTATGCATGTATGTGTCTGTGTATGTATGTATGTGTGTGTGGGGGTGTGCATATGTTTCTGTCAATTATATAAACAAATGTGGTGAGAGATGTAGTTGGAAACCTGGAGGCTAAAGGCCCCAAGGAACTTCAACTTATCTCATTAACAAGACCAGGCCCCAAAGTCTACAAATCTTAAAAAAACAAAACCAAAATTAAACCCAAAAACAACTAAAATTGCACTACAACATGTTGATAATATTCTATGTGCAGATGTTGGAGATAAAAAAAAAGGAGATTACAAAATACAAAAATTAATGTTAAAGTCCAATTTTTTACATGAAAATCTCACAATTTGCTCACATATAAAAATACACACACACACACACATATATATATATATATATATATATATATATATATATATATATATACTATTATTTAAGTTTAAAAGCAATTTTAAAATGGGGTATTGCTTATCAGTGCAAAAGATTTCGTATGAAGAACAAACTAAAAAAAAAAAAAATCTTTGACTTAAATTGTTAAAAAAACAAATTCCGTGAGAATGGTCACATCAGCCCCTGAGTCCCTAATATAATTTGCAGGAAAAAGATTAGTCTCTAATCCAGAAAAAAAAAAACAAAAAACAGGGAGATGGATTCAGATAGCCTGGGTAAACGCTGATATAATGCATTTTTTTATGCTGATGATAATTGTAAGTAGCAAAAAAAAAGTGCTTTAAAATTTTGAAATTTGCCAAAGACCACCATTTTGTATCAAATTCAAAATCAGCACAATTGATGGAAGGGTTTGAGGTTTTGTGAACGCTCTTCAATCCCCAGCCTTCAAAGGGTGGGCACTTGGGTGACAAGGCCAACTTGTTGAAAGACATAGATAAGAATTTTGGATTATAATAAATGGGGTTGCTGGGTAGAGAAAAAAAAATATAGAGAAAGAGCTTTAATTTTAAATCACCCATGTAGGGAAGCTATACAAGATACCATCAAAGAATAAGCCAAGATCTACAAAATCAAGTATTTGCTCGTTTTATGGCCACATATTGGCAAAAGCTTTCAATTCTACATTCAAATAGCTTGTTGAATCACTTACTTAGTCAATGCTGCCACAGCACCTGGCGTGGGATCATTGTCGATGTGGAGAGTACCACTTAAGTCAATCAAAACCGCCTTAATCTTTGACATTGTGATGTTTGTCTGTTGTTGGTTGGGACAAAACCAGGCAAAACATAAAACTTTATAAACTATCTTGGGGTAAACAATGTAAAAGGCCAAACAACTAATAAAGATCTAGATCTATACAGACAGTTTAAATGTAGCTTGCAAGACATGATTCAAACTCAAATTAAAATAACTAATATCTTGAACTTAACTCCGTTTGAGGCCAAAAGCTTGATCCATCACAATTTCTAAATCAGATACAAGGGCACTCTTCTTAATCATACCCCGTCTCACCCGGATTTCCCAAACTAACATTCTAGCTCTCTCTCTCTCTCTCTCTCTCTGTTAAGTAAAATCAAGAATTAAAGTCATCATTATTTGCCACTAGAATTCAGATACCGCAGATTAGTGCATGTTTTTGATAGGTCTGGGATGATCCCTGCTAGTTCCAAAACCATGCAATGTCTAAATAATATCTTATCTAGATCTACATTAAGATTATCATTATTTTTACATGCCTACCATTCGTAGCAGAAGTCGTAAACTCATGCAGAATGATACAGATGTAAGCAATTCACCGTTTGCGAATCTTACTTTAAAAGAGCGAGGAAGAGAGAAGACGTTGTTTACATCACGTGACCCTGTCAGATAAAACCGTTAGGACTGATTGCAAAGGGCACCCATTGAATACACCGGTTCACTCAACTTCACTGACGATCAAGATTTATAGTTGTACTGGCTAGGATTGAAAGTTTTAGACCATTTTAGATCAGTGAGGAATAGATCTAGCTGAGTTTTTGCTGTAGTCACTAAATTAATAGATCTAGATCTAGTAGCGCTCCATCTTTTACTTTTAGCTAGATTACTTTTAAATACAACATGAACAGGATTAATTTAAAAACAGGACTAATAGGTACGATAACTGGACCTAGATCTAGATTTAGCTTAGTCAAACAATGGTCTACATTTAGTCTCTAAATCGCGTTGATTTTAGATTATTTTTTAAGAATAAAAAGTGGCTTTATCTAGATGTATGTATATTCAAATTGGTTATATTGCAGATATTTCCCACCTTACGTCGGGCTTCACAACTGAATGTGGTCCCTGAATGTTTCACGAGGAAATGAAAACTTGTATTTAATGAGATTTTAGAGCAACACAAAAATGCTGATAACTTGAAAAGTATTTATTTGCGACGAATAAAATCTTCATATTCGTATTCAACATATCAAATTCATTAAGAAATTTATAATCTTAAAGCTTAGGGTGAGTTTGGCCGATATCTGCAAGAATAATAACCTTAAAGGTAATTAGATCTAGATCTAGATCTAGATCTAGATTGATCTACATTTAGATATGGAGATCTTACTAGATAGTAATTATACCCATACTGGGGCACTCTTAATTTACTGTTACAAGATTGTTTACATGGCAGTCTTCATGTTTTTTGACTCCAGAGGCCGTGTTTAATGATTACATGGGCGTTTTTAACACTCAAAGAAATTTTTCCCTCAGGCAACCATTTGATTATATAGGATAGCAGATATGTCAGATCCACACCTAAAGAATGAGTATTATAAAATATCTTATCATCTAGATCTAGACACAACCGTGTTTAGCGTGATATAAACAATCTTGTACTGGTCAATTGGTATTATTGCAGTTATCGGCCCAACTCACTTTAGGCTTTAAAATGTATTTTCTTGATAAATAATTTGATATGCTGAACATGAATATGAAAGTTTTATTCGTCGCAAATAAAACATTTCAAGATACAAGCATTTTTGTGTTGCTCTACAATCCCATTTATGATTAAGCAACAAGATTCGATTTCGTCGACAAATGTTCAATTGTGAAGCTCAGCATGAGTTGGGTAGGTATCTGCAAATTTACGGTCGATTAACAGTAAGAGTGCTCATACTAGGCCACATGCAGACGATGTGAGATCAGCATATCCAAAGAACAGACTTGTCATTCTTGGGATCAAATCTAGACATATTTTCCCAAAGAAAAAATTATCACTTTGTTGGTTTCTAAGAAATCTACTAATTGTATATCTAGATCTAGTCTCTAGTGTCTTGAGTTACTGAATTAGCTATGCCTAATGAACAAGAAACTTTATCTAAGATGGTATTTACAAAAAAAAAGTCTCAGTCTGTTGATTTGTCTGCCGTTGTGTTTGAATTTTGATAGTTCTGACTAACTCTTAAATGCTCAAAACTCTTCTCAACATGTTTTACTAAATACAAAACATGATAATTCTGATAGTGTAATTCACTAGTTGCAAATCCACGTATCTTTTCTCCTGTCATCCTACACTGCTTAAATGACGTTATCATCTTTGAAAGAGAATAGAATATTATCATCGCTGCTATTAGTATTTAGTACAATTATTTGGGCTTCTGAGTACATCTGTCCGTATCGGTGGTAAAACAACGTATGGCAGCATCCCGCTAATTGGACTTAAAAATACAAGCTTGGTTGACCGCTCATTGTTTGCAGCCATTTACAATAACTAATAAGTAGCAGCTGAAGCTTGTAAACATTTCATTAAGCTTGTGTTTAAATCAATAATCATGACTGAACTTAACAGGCTACAACATCTACTAGATTTGCAGCAGCTAAATTTATTTATTGCACTAAAAATCTCTATTTGCCTTTTCAAAAGTTGGCAAATACTTATGTTAATAATGTATTATTAATATTGATTGATTTTTTTAAAACTTTTATTTCTTTGTTAAAAGTAAGCTTGTTCTTATTACGTTAATGTGTTATGTTTAACTAGTAGACCTACACTAAAGATTTGCTCTCAGGATCTTACTTATAATAATGTAAATAATATTTAATGGGAACATAGCATGGCAAAAGATGTAAACTACCCCAAGTCTATCTCAATTTTTCTGAAAATGTCTTTTATCTTGTTTTGTGATAAGGGTTTACAAAATTATCCCATCCACTTCCCTTGAAATAATTTTTTTTCCTCAACAGCCTTGAGCACTGGTACATTTCTTTACTTTCATCACACACAAAGGAGTCCAAATCGAGTTCTTGCTCTGCAGAAAGATGATACCAAGCAACAGGTTGCAAAGGACAGACTCACCATTGTAAGATGTAATCACAAATAAATCGGAAACCAGAGCATGGATTTAAAGCATTTTTTATTTTTCTCACAAAACATTCGTAATTGGGCAATATAATTTGCTCTCCACATATATAGCAACTGTTTAGAATTTAAAATGTGTTGGTTAATTAATTTGATCGATTGATTGATATCAATAAAGAGCAACCAACCACTTAAAAATATAGACTATATGTGTATCACAAGAAAAGTTGTTCTGGTCAAAGAAAATCAAATTTATTATATTTTTTGCCTTAGGTAAAAATCCTTTGCCATATTTTTATGATCATTATCATGATTATGATTATCTCCTTGCATTTGATGGTTTCTAATGTCAACAAAAAGAGATAATTTTAGCATGTACTTCTGAATCATTTACATAGGTGTCAGATAGAGAAGATGCAGAAGGGCAGTTGATGCTTCGCTTGCTACAGGTCCAAGTTGTGTTCAGGCATGGAGCTCGTACACCCATATATACAATGCCAAATGTACCAGAAGTGGGTGATAGCGAGATCTTATCATGCGGTCTATTCCAATAAGTTCACTTACAGTGGAATCCACCGAAATTCATCACCTTTAAGGGAAACTCTGTTTGAGAGTGCTGATTTGTATTTCTTTATGTATTTGCAATGTTTGAAGTTAACTCTTACTTAAAGTCATTTGATTTTTTTGGTTCCTGACTCGTTGACATTATCTTTATGTATTTGCAATGTTTGAAGTTAACTCTTACTTAAAGTCATTTGATTTTTTTGGTTCCTGACTCGTTGACATTATCTTTATGTATTTGCAATGTTTGAAGTTAACTCTTACTTAAAGTCATTTGATTTTTTGGTTCCTAACTCGTTGACACTGTATATGTATTAAATAAATTATCTAGTAAACTGCTCTTTTTAAATTTTTTAATGTTTGGAGGATTCATAGAACTCTCTATGTGATTATTTTGTAGTTTCAGGCTGATATTTTTCAAAATAAATAAATAACATCCAGTTGTTTCTTTGAATATCATCACTGTGAGTTTTAAACTTATAAAAATTGTGACACCCTTGTGGTTCTTCTCGTTTACCAGCACAGGGGAAGGAAATGGAATGGTAAAGAGTTAGAAGCAAATTGTGTGAAATCTGAATAAAAACAACACCCTGAGACTGAAAAAAATTAGTTGGCTTTAGCCATTGCAAATATGTATAGACATGCAATATAGGTCTCCCAAACAGAGCTGACTTTAGGCTAGAGTTTTTCCTTACGGGTGTTGACTTAAAGTGGATTCCACCATAGTTGTGAACTTTTTTTTAGTTCTGTGCAAGGCTTAATTTAAAATTTCACTTATAACTATTGTGATGAATATGTTTGTTTACTCTCTGTGTTTCTCCTACTGTTTTCTTTTTGAATTAATCAATTTCAGTCTTGTCGTTTGAATACTGAAGCTGATTCTTGAATTTCTGTCTAAGGTTTCCTCTATTGATTCTGGTGTTGAACGAGCGATCTCAGAGTGTCTAGATCACTATTACTTTTTAGTTGGAGATCGAGATCTACTGTTAAGCAGATATTTGTGAAAAGTAAAAGCTAGGGTTGCTAATATGTTCTCTTTTAATTTTTTTATCCTAGCTAACAAAGTATTGATTTCATTGCCTTGTTTACCAGAACTTTTCGGCTTCTTCTTGTCATGTGACCAAAAAGGGACCCCTGAGTTTGAATAAATGTGTTGTGAGATGATATCCATTGCTTTTCTCTATGAAAGGATTTACTAGTGGTTCGAACAGGATATTGTTTGTTGAGAACACTTTGCGGTTGTTCTCTATGAAATTAAGTTTAAAAGCTTAATCGAAAGTTCTTTTTTTTTCTGTAACAGATGTATAATGCAATGATAAGGACAATGCCGAAGTTTCATAAGCAGAATGCAAAAAAATGCCACCCATTTTTAAAAACTTTAAGTTTTTAAGCAGGAACAACTCATTTTTGTCATGGTTTAAAATGGTTCGTTTATCCTAGATGAAAATGTATGGATATAGTCTGGAATTGAAAGATTTGTGGGAAAGAGAAATAATTCCGTTCTCTAATTTTTGGAAGGCCTGTTGCCGTTATTTTGCCATAAAACTGTGTGTTACTCTCTCATTTGAGTGTAAAGCGCTTTTGAGACTCATGAGTGAATGAAATGAAACGAATAAGTACAGTGCTAGTTTTCAAACTCAAAAGTCTCACTGCCACTCAAGTTACATGTTTGCAAGTTATTGCTTTCTCATCTCTTGAAATATTTAACGGAATATGAAATTAGTTTTCCTTTGAATGTGATTTGTATGGATTAAAAATTTTGAATGGTGATGAGGCAAGTGATAACAGCTGTAGCATGATTATGATTGTCTACGTCTTTTATTCTTTTTATGTTTTAGGTGGAATATGATCCAGAATTCGTGCGTCGTGATCACCAAGCCTCTATATTTCCATACAAGAAAGTTTCCTGCGTTGATGGATCCCATATAGACTGGTCACACTATGAAAAATCCCTCTCGAAACGACTTCTTAGGGTAACTTTATTCACCATCTTACATCAGACTCGGATTCGACAGAATGTCATGGATTTTGTAAAGAATGTTTACCAAACTTAAGATTGCAGAGACCCCAAGAGGTGAAGGCAAGACTCCTAAGCAGACAAACATGCGCTCCAAAACTGTTCCTCTTAGCTTCCACACTCGGGACATTTTTATTTTCTCCACAAGAAGTCTTTCTCGGCCAAAAACCAACATCGTTCTAACAAATTAGAGATAAAGAAGAAGATAATAACAATTCACTTATTTTAACCAATCAAAAGATATTAGCAAGATGTGGATGCACAATTTTGTGGCCCATATTTAACTCAACCAAGCCGTTTGACTCCCCTTGAAACATTCAGAGATTTTGATATTTACTTAACTTTTCAAAGTCCTTTTCTTCGCTAAGAAGATATTTTCTAATTTTTTTTTTTAATCTGTTACAAAAGGGAATAAAACCCTTTACAATCTTTTTTTTTTTTTCATTATTTTTTTTCTCAAATCTATATTTACTACATTATATTTCTTAGATTGGTTGTGATAGAAAATGGCTCAAACTTTGCTTCCTTTACAGGGAGGAACCTCAGCTGGAGCTCTGACAGGTCTAGGCAGGGAACAGACGTATTTACTGGGACGGCGACTAAAGGACAATTACAAGCAAGCGTTAGATATTTCAACCTTTGACCCCAAAGAGATCAGGTACATGTATATGAAGAATAAAACCAAGGATGAAATGGGTAGAGCTTACCTTCTCCTTCCAAGGTGCAGTATAATCTTATCACTAAAAGTAATCTGAAGAATCTGTTCAGATCATTCAAGGAAATGGCTTTTTGAAAGCTTTTTTTTTTTTCTGTTTTTAAAACAACTCTTGCTTCAAAATAAAAACAATGATAACTGTTAACTGCAATTATAAAATGAGAAAGTGGGAGGAGGAGGTGTAATATTAAGGGGGGAAAAAAACAGTGGTTGAGAAGATGAAAAAAGATCAACCCCCATCCCTTGTTGACAAAAAAGTGGAAATTTAGATGACTCCATAATAATTCAATCCCACCTAGGTCACTTCAGCTCAGCTACAGCGCTGAGCCAAAGAGAAGGGACATTACTCCTCCCAAAAAAGCTTAAACATTTAAGAAAGATATCACAAAAGAAACAAGACAAAGTTATGAAGTAAAATGCATGAAAAATGAGAGGTCGTTAATTTCAGTATTTCCGCCATCAACGTCTCACTGAACCACCATCTCAACATCGTAATCCAACTCCCGATCTTGGCTGAGCTATGGATCATTATTTTTATTCAGATTGAAGGGATAACCATGCGGATACTTATAAATCCAAATAGAAAGCAAAAAACGCCACACTTGGAGGATAACTTGGTAATTATAAAGGATCCAAAAGGACATGTCTGTGTCTATAAACAGTATAATACAAGGTCTAAAAGGAAATAGGCACACAACTTTAGCTTTGAAGGGAATCACTTCTAATTATATAATGTTATCACCAGAGTCATTTCAAGCAATATCAGGAGGACTGTTGAGTCAGCACAAGGTGTTCTGGCAGGCTTCTACGGCAAGGATCAACTCATTGATTACGGTACGTACATCTGTGCAACAATCTCCCTCAATGGATCAATTCTATTCAGCCACTTACCCTACTCATATTTAAAAAACTTAGAAACCAAAAACTTGAAGTAGATCACGTTATAGCGCTTGAGGTTTAGGTTCTTTCTGACATCCCTGCTTTATGATGCTTCCAGTTGAGTTTGCGAAAGATAAATTGTATATTGGCTGGTATTATCTTATAGGGTTCTTGACTATGGAGAGTTTGGAGAAAATTAGTGGACAAAGGTCTTTGTAAAAAGTCAACAAATAAAAAGTTGAAAGACTTGTGAAGCCAGAAGCCATTCTTTTTTTAATTAATTTTCCTCCATGTCATAGTATTTATCCACTCATTTATGGAAAACAGGATTTTCTCTAATAATCTCATGTGTAACTGGTAGTGAACTAATAATGTTTCTATAAAATGGATAGTTCTCATTGAATTTCAGCCTAAAAAGTAATTTATCGAATATATACATATATATAGAGAGAGATATAGAAGATCTTACCTTAAATTCTCTTCATACGACACTGGTGTTTCAAGCGGAGGACAAAGTTGTTGGTCTAATGGGTATGACTAATATATATATATATATATATATAATCATATGTCAATAAGGCCCTAATTTATATATATCTAACCCAGCTGATAATATCCTTACAAAGTAAGGCAATCAGAGGGAAGAAATGTAGAAGAAAATCTTCCTTTCCTTTCTGAAAATCTGCTGCTATCTATCTCCCCAATTAGTGCCTTACCACCTACAACTTACATTTGAATGCCCCTTTATTCTTTTAAGAAAATTGTCCTATTTTTTATACAGATTTTAAACAAACATGAAGTTATTTAATTTTAAAGTTTTTCAGAAACATGTGTAATAGAGAATACATCTGTGCAATATAGCTGCTCTGTGGTCTTTTGTTATTTTAAAACACATAATTATGTTCTGCGAGCCCCTCAAAGACCTCTTGAATTATCCCTGTATTGCTTCAAAGTGGCTAGAGGTGAACGGAGGGGGGTAGTGGGGGCAGTGAGAAGACAATTACTAACCAAGACAGAGCTATTTACAACAACTGTAGTTTGCACCGCGCCTGAAGGTTCATATTCTCACAATTACTTCTATATTATGACACTTTGTTTCTACAGCAAAAACATTTGGCCCTGTACAGATTCAAATCTCTGACCCGGATTACAACGTCCTGATCCCAAACACCCAAGGCTGCGAAATTTTAAGGAAAAACAGCCATTCAGCCATGAAGCATCCTGACTTCCTGCAAGGATTTAAAGAGCAAAGGATTGAGGTGGAAGCACATATTGGTAAGTCCTTTGTTTTTCCTTCTATTTTGGACTATGAAGTGATGATAATAGTTCTTATTAATATTATCTCTCAAAATCTTTTATGTTGACTGTTTCGTGTAGCAGCAATTCGATTGACCAAGAGATCAATAGGAATCATCTGGTTAGACTTGAGCCGTAAAATATTTTATTTTCCTCCTGTTTTTTTTCTCTGTCCTGATCAACTTAAATGAAGGCAAGCAGGGGAATTTGAGAAATGACTTCTTTGAAAGAGAGAAATCTCGAACTTTGGATCGGTTAATTAGTCACTGACTTACATCTTCCACCTCGAGCCTTGGCTTGCATGGGATTTTGGTTTATTAGAAAAGGTCCTCAATCATTATGATCAGGTATGGCTCGGATATGGATGTGGTTCATTCTTTGCAGTCTTGGTGCAAATCAAAAACTGTCTCCTTCTCACATGTTGAACACTGGATAAGTTTAATTTCAATTCAGTTAGATTGTTTCAGAATTTTGGGAAATCTTTGAGTAAATGTGGATCTTTTTTGTCGTCAGTGTTAATTTTTTCTCTCAAAATGTAAGCATTCTGACAAAAAAAAAAAGGAATAATAATCCAAAATGATAAATAATTTGTCTTATTCAGAGCAAATAAGAAAGGATAGCTGGTAGGTAATGACTACAACTAATATACTAGAAGAAGACATTTTGTCGTAAAGTAAAAGAATAATGGAGAGATACAGTCATAGTTGAAAAGTTCATTCAACCGGAGAGAGTCGGTTTTGTTGTTGCGGTTTGTACTGAATTTTTTTCTTTTTTTTCCCCCGCATATTATGACTTGTTTTTTCTGGAGAGCATATACTACTTTATCTATTAATACTTTTTTTCCTTTTCAAGAACTACCAAAAAGAGAAAACAGTATAAATAACAACTTACAAATCATTCCCTTATCTAGGGAAACCTCGGCAGCAGTCTCTTGACGCCATTTCTCAAGTTCAATCCAAGATTGACTCAACACTGCAGAACACAAGGACCCAAGCTACCCGCCTTGAACTTAACAAGCACAGACAGCCTTACTTATACGACCCGGTCATGCAGCCTCTATATGAGGAGAGGGGCCAGGCGATAAAATATCTGGACAGATTCTGGGCAAACGTTGTATCCTTCTTAGTGTTTGTATCTGCTCATCAAGTTATTGCGTAACTTGTGAATTGCCTAATGCAGATTATCTTTAGACAAGATTCTCTCGTGTATACAATACCATAGTCCGAATGTTATACATATAGCTCTAACTTAAAATCAAGAAGATTGGTACCCGTTGATCAACTTCATTTTATTGTTTTGTTTAATCAATCTGTTACATTTCAAATCCAGTATTAATGAATCATTTAAGAGATTTTTTTTTCAGTTTAAAAGCACTACTTTTTTTTCTGGTGGTTTTCTCTCCCGGCAGCATCTCTGAAGTTACCCCTGCGTACGTTCATTTTTATCACAGTTTTCACTGTTCAGAGGCGAAAAAATACACCAATGTCAATACTGAAAACTGACACCCAATCATTTCAAGTGAATGAGAGATAAATACATTTGAAGATAATATTGTTGAGGAGCGCAGTTAGTGGAGTATCGGACTGATGGTTGTGAACAATCTGGTTTCAAATCCTATTCTAAGAAAAAATATTTCATTTTTAGATCTTGTAAAGGATAAGACAGATGAGAAACTTATCTGCATGTGAAATCTGTTCTGAAAATTTTCAAATTTCTTACATTTTCAGCCTCATTAGGACAGGTTGTGGGAAAATAGCATGCTTTACATTACTTTTTTGTTTTTAGTGTTAACAGAATGTTCTTGGAAATAATTATTTGAATTCTGATTTGAATTATTTATAATTGCACTTTAAAAAAAAATAACCCAAGAACTTTTTAGATGGTGTTAAAACTTTAAACAATTCAAAATTACAATTTGGGTCTAGATTTTGGTGTTACACTTCATGTCTGTTTTTCCAAAGAATTGAGACTGAGTACATTTAACTGCACAATAGTCAAGAGGTTTATATCAGCTTTAATTGTTATCACTGCAGCGCAACAGAGATACAACTCTGTGCTGCCTCACCTCTGTTATACCAAAGAAATTAGAGTGACGCAAACTATAATACACAAAATATAGAAGCTCTTATCAACTTTAACTGCCAAAACCACAGCTCAACAGAGACCCAGTCCTGTGCGACATCATTACTGAGTCAGACATGAAGGTCCTCATCTATCTTCGCACCCTTGAGGTGGAACAGTTCGATGGCAAATTGACTTCGGGATACAGGATACATTTTGTAGGTTGTGGTACGCAAGCTGGTTCTGTTTTGTTTTTTTTTTTCCCGATATTTCTTTGTGCCTCAAAAACATCGTTAATTTTGTTTTTATCGCTAACTGCTGTTATCAAAATAGATTTTTAAGTCTTGTGGTAATCTGTCATTTTCAAAAAATTAAACTCAAAGGTTGTTACAAAGCAAATACAAGGCGCTGGAATTTACAAAGTGTGAGTGGGGTCACCTTAGTGCCTGCTTTAAAAAACAATGGAGTGTATAGATCTGACTAGGTGGGAAATGATTTCTTGGAAGTGCAGAACAAGTTTGGTTCAAAGTTTATGATGTTTTGAGATTAATACTGCGTAGCCACCAATTGTTAATGCATACTATGCTAAAAGATTATTAGATCCTTTTCTTTTTAACATGGTTAAGAGTCATTTAATTTGTTTTGTATATGTTGTGAAATATGTAATAATCTAGTAATTTTTCATCTTTGATGAGGATTTAACTTGAGTTGCCAATCACCTTCTGACATTTGAGTATATTCTTCTATTGTACATTGGTATCTTGGGGTAAGGGGGGGGGGGGGAGGGGTATACTCTATTTGAAAGTTTAAATTACCAGAAAATGACCAAGTTTAGATGTCATGAAATCAGTTCTCATCCATTCAAGCTTCAATAGTTTTTCCAGCTACAATACTTCACAGGTAGAGTTGTACATGAAGAACTTTATCTCTTGGGATTTTTGTGCTAGTAATTTTTAAGTCTGAGAAAGGAGAAAGCCAAGAAACAAAAATAGGTGTGAAGTTTGAGGAGCTGTTTCATCAAAGGATGATTGTGGGGCCTCATCCTTGTGACACTGCCCTATAGGGAATACGATTTCACAAAAAGTTATGTCCCTTTGTTGGAAATCATGAGTACTGTTCGATAACCAAAATTATTTTGAAGAACTAAGCAAAACAAAATAATTTTATTGTAAACATAAAGTTTAATTACGTTTCCTTTTTTTTTTGCTTCAAATATCACACCAATGTGCTTTCTTACAGACGCTCTCGCTTGATACACTAACAACAGTTTAAAGTAAAGCTCATGACTTCCAACTAGGTACCATAACTCTTTGTGAAATCGCATTCCCTTTATGGTGGAGGCTTGTTTTCTTGGCAGGCAACCTTTGCTTTGACTGTGTTGGGGAAAAAATTGTATCCATGGTCAGAACTTGTGAAAAAAATCTGAGAATTGAGCTAAACCTCGGAGACCTTACAAAAACCTTAGAATATGAGATTTTTTTGTTAGGTACCACAGAAAACACTTCAAAATTTCTAATTTCCTTGGAGATTCCTATATCATTGAACAGCGAATGATGAGAACTATGTATGGTGCCTCTCTCTCTCTCTCTCTCTCTCTACACACACACACACACACACTCACACACACATATATACATATATATTTATATATATATATATATATATATATATATATATATATATATATATATATATATATATATATATATAATATGTATAGGATAATGATTTATGCACTGATTTAGAGGTAAACACGACAATTTTCTGCTGGGGTTTTGGACATTCTAAGACTTTTATATAAATCTAGAATTCATGCTCCATTAATTGTCTCTGAAAAGTGATCTTTGTACTATCTTCCCATCACCAGTATTTTGACAAAAACCCATACTTCTACAACAGCCATCTGTGTAAGGAAGTCTTTACTCAAGTCAACTCTGCAGCCCCACCGTCTCGACAAACGCAGATTAAATGGAAGCAGGGAGAGGTAGTGTTGTCGTCATATTTTGAAAAAAATTCTCTTTCATTTTTTTCGTTAAAATTTTGCTACTCAGCAGGGTGCGTATCACAATAAAATCATAATGCTTTTCTGTTAATTTTTGCTTTAAAAATATGTTTAAAAAAAGACCTGAAAGTAGCTTTAACAAGCAGTATGTTCAAGCATTTCTGATTAGTCTAGGTGTTTTTGAATAACTTTACTACCAAATGCTATATGCGCACAGATTCTTATTCAGCCCAGTTTGTCACTTTTATCAAAAGACAATTTATCTATTCAGACCATAAACCACCTTCAGTTGTTACTGCTTATTCCACAGAACTTGATTTCTGACATTGCTGAGTCCAAAGAGAGTCTGGGTAAAACAGAGGATGTAAAAAACTTAACTGCTTCTGACAAGTAAGTCTAGCTCATCAACCTCTCATTTGTGAGGCATCTAATACAAATCTGTGGCTCTAGCCTATTCTTTGAATGAGTCCATCAAAGACAGAAATTGATTATGGGATGGGCATATAAATGCCAAAAAAAGAAAAACTTTTCATTCAAGTGCAGTGAAAAAAATGGTTCACATTTACGTACCAATAGCCTGGGTTTCAAATTCTGATTTAAATTTGTATTAAATTTTTTTCGCCAGATTGTTTTACTTTTTTGTTCATAGATAGCTTATTGACCTTAACTATTTGAGTATATCTGCAGTTTTTCCCAAAAGTCAAACATGCAGGGAAAAGAAGCTAGAATGAATAAGACCACAAACTCACCTATCATCAATCATTGTTCAAGATATCAGTGGAAAGCAGATATGCTAAACAGGTCCTCTAGATTTTAGATTTAAGCCTCTAATAAATATGAGGATTTATGTTTTCCTCTAGACCTCATAATTCATATGAAGCAGGCCTGATGAAAGGGATCCACTCCGTTGTGCAAATAAACAGATACAAAGTCGCATGTGTCATCTAACCTTCGGAAAAATACTATAATTCTGTATAATTGTGTAAAATGCAAATCTACCTAGCTATAGATCCATTCAAACATTTATCATTTTGTAAGTTAAATTATGAACAGCCGTGAATTTACTTGAAGCAATGGGCCTTTTCACAACTTTTTTTACTGGGAACTTTTAGCCATCTTAAATTTTTTTATAAGGATCTCAAAATAGATTGAGAAAGACTTAGCTGATGTTAAGCTAAGTTTTCTCATAACTAGAGTGAAGAAAAATTAGTTTTTCTGAAAATATTGATCAAGGCTTTTTATATACAACAGAAACTTTAAGCCTTACAGAGTTAAAATGAAGTAAAAAAAAATTGTATTACTTATTCTAGTGACTTTGCTGTACTTTAGTTTTACTTTACTCTAGTCAATGTTCATTCTCAGAACAGCGGCAGCTCCAAACTCATTATTCCAATGGTTCATCCAGCCCACATATCATGAGCGTGACAGTGTAGGGGCTGCCATAACAGGCAACATCTGGAGAAACCCACAAGCCCTGGCTAAGGTAAAGTTAGCTTTGATGGGAGATGTGTATTGCAAAATAACATCTACACCACACTCTTTCAGTGCCAGCAATTACGTGGCTTTCAAAGATATTTTTCAGATTTTGTCAGGCTGTATATTCCAGCTTGAACCTTTGCATTCGGTTAGTAAAGACCTGCTAGTACCAGGTTAAACAATTTTGACAGGAGGGCCTTCTCATTTCAAAGTGCCTAAGTTTGAAAACGTCTCTGATATGGAGTGAAAAATGATGATTCATTAGCCAGTTTCATGTCCAGATAAAAGAAAACATTTTAAGACAGCCTTTCCTAGATGAGAGTAATGAGAATTAAATTTGGTTTTATTCTTTCTATTCTTATTATTATTCCTACTATTCTTCTTATTTTTTTTATTATTGTTATAATTATTATTATTATTATTATTATTATTATTATTATTATTATTATTATTATTATTATTATTATTATTATTATTATTATTATTATTATTATTATTATTATTATTATTATTATATTTATTGTAACTATTAATTTTATTCATTTCGAAGTACTTATATCTTTTTTTTTATTGATTTTGATTTTTGAACACTGATTCATGAATATTGTGACAGCACTGTCTTTCTCCATTTCTACACTCTTTTTTTTCAATCTAAAACAAGATCACAAATATTTTTTTTTCTAGAGTTATCTGCTATGATTAAGAAATTTGAATAAGGAAATTTGTGATATGCTTAAATTTCATTCAATGTGAGACCACTTAATGTAAAGGTATAAGTCATATACCCTCTATGAGGTAAGGGTAATCATATATTACAAACTAATCCACAAGTTGGTCAGAGAAAATCGATGTCAAATGCTCACCCCCTCTGCTTCCCAGTGCAAATCGTACTGGATATGGTATTTTTTCTCCGTCTCTCCTCGGTGCTAATGCTCACCCCCTCTGCTTCCCAGTGCAAATCGTACTGGATATGGTATTTTTTCTCTGTCTCTCCTCGGTGCTAATGCTCACCCCCTCTGCTTCCCAGTGCATATTGTACTGGATATGGTATTTTTTCTCCGTCTCTCCTCAGTGCTAATGCTCACCACCGCTGCTTCCCAGGTCATATTGTACTGGATATGGCATTTTTTCTCCGTCTCTCCTCAGCGCTAATGCTCACCCCCTCTGCTTCCCAGGTCATATTGTACTGGATATGGTATTTTTTCTCCGTCTCTCCTCGGTGCTAATGCTCACCACAGCTGCTTCCCAGGTCATATTGTACTGGATATGGTATTTTTTCTCCATCTCTCCTCGGTGCTAATGCTCACCACAGCTGCTTCCCAGGTCATATTGTACTGGATATGGTATTTTTTCTCCGTCTCTCCTCAGTGCTAATGCTCACCCCCTCTGCTTCCCAGGTCATATTGTACTGGATATGGTATTTTTTCTCCGTCTCTCCTCGGTGCTAATGCTCACCACAGCTGCTTCCCAGGTCATATTGTACTGGATATGGTATTTTTTCTCCGTCTCTCCTCGGTGCTAATGCTCACCCCCTCTGCTTCCCAGGTCATATTGTACTGGATATGGTATTTTTTCTCCGTCTCTCCTCGGTGCTAATGCTCACCCCCTCTGCTTCCCAGGTCATATTGTACTGGATATGGTATTTTTTCTCCGTCTCTCCTCGGTGCTAATGCTCACCCCCTCTGCTTCCCAGGTCTGTGTATATTGTATTTTTCTCCGTCTCTCCTGGATATGGTATTTTTTCTCCGTCTCTCCTCGGTGCTAATGCTCACCCCCTCTGCTTCCCAGGTCATATTGTACTGGATATGGTATTTTTTCTCCGTCTCTCCTCGGTGCTAATGCTCACCACAGCTGCTTCCCAGGTCATATTGTACTGGATATGGTATTTTTTCTCCGTCTCTCCTCAGTGCTAATGCTCACCACAGCTGCTTCCCAGTGCATATTGTACTGGATATGGTATTTTTTCTCCGTCTCTCCTCAGTGCTAATGCTCACCACAGCTGCTTCCCAGTGCATATTGTACTGGATATGGTATTTTTTCTCCGTCTCTCCTCAGTGCTAATGCTCACCACAGCTGCTTCCCAGGTCATATTGTACTGGATATGGTATTTTTTCTCCGTCTCTCCTCAGTGCTAATGCTCACCACCGCTGCTTCCCAGGTCATATTGTACTGGATATGGTATTTTTTCTCCGTCTCTCCTCAGTGCTAATGCTCACCACAGCTGCTTCCCAGTGCATATTGTACTGGATATGGTATTTTTTCTCCGTCTCATCTCGGTGCTAATGCTCACCACCGCTGCTTCCCAGGTCATATTGTACTGGATATGGTATTTTTTCTCCGTCTCTCCTCAGTGCTAATGCTCACCACCGCTGCTTCCCAGGTCATATTGTACTGGATATGGTATTTTTTCTCCGTCTCATCTTGGTGCTAATGCTCACCACCGCTGCTTCCCAGGTCATATTGTACTGGATATGGTATTTTTTCTCCGTCTCTCCTCAGTGCTAATGCTCACTCCCTCTGCTTCCCAGTGCATATTGTACTGGATATGGTATTTTTTCTCCGTCTCATCTCGGTGCTAATGCTCACCACCGCTGCTTCCCAGTGCATATTGTACTGGATATGGTATTTTTTCTCCGTCTCTCCTCAGTGCTAATGCTCACCACCGCTGCTTCCCAGTGCATATTGTACTGGATATGGTATTTTTTCTCCGTCTCTCCTCAGTGCTAATGCTCACCACCGCTGCTTCCCAGTGCATATTGTACTGGATATGGTATTTTTTCTCCGTCTCTCCTCAGTGCCAACTTATCTCTCCACTCTCCGCAGAATGAACCAAAAGTAAGCGATCATTGGGATAAAAACCTCCATTTTGTTTTTGGCAGGGATGACACAACAGCAAGAGTTGTGAGTAGATTGTGTTTTTGGCATTTATAAATTACTGCGGAACTTGCATTGTTATTTTTGTACCTGTCCCCCCGCACAGACACATCTTAGATCTTTAAACTGACTTGCTCTTTTCTAAAGCAGTTGCCTTTTTTTAATATGTTAGAGATAATATGTAACTTAAGCTGATCCTATCCATATAACCGATTCCTTTGGATCAACTGAGCCAAAACGCTTAGTTTAAATTACCTTTAGATTATTCTCATTTGCACATCTAGTTCTTTGAAAGAAGCAACTAACCTGCATTAAGAAGATATATCTTTCTCTTGCTTCCTCTTTCATGCAAATCAAAGTACTAACACTTTGGATTGTTCAATAGAAATTGGAAAATGGGATTGAAGATTTTTGTTCTCTTCAAAGAAATAAAAGATAGGCTATTTTATCCTATCGCTTTATACACTGTGTTGTTAAAAACTCAAGAGGTTCCTTTAAAAAAAAAAACAGTTAATTGTCGGTTACATCTTTTCATATATTCTGGATGAAATCACAGGGTAAAAAATGGACTCAATGAAATATTAAATAGTGTTTATTTTCAGTATGGAAGTTTCTTCTTCTTCTTCTTCTTCTTCTTCTTGTTCTTCTTCTTGTTCTTCTTCTTCTTCTTCTTCTTCTTCTTCTTCTTCTTCTTCTTCTTTTTCTTCTTCTTCTTCTTCGTCTTATTGTTACTGTTACTGTTGTTGTTATTATTGTTATTGTTGTTGTTACCTTTTTTTTATTATTGTCATGGTTTTTTTTCCTTATTATTATTTTTAATGTCGCTGCTGCTTTTATTGATACGATTGATTTTATCATTATCATTATTTTTTTTTTACTTTTATTGTGGTGAATATTTTTAGCTAAAGAAAAGGCCTCTTTGTATGATATAAGCAGAATTTTGTGCTAGATGGGATTGCCAGAGGTATTTTTTTCTTGCTAGTCTTCTCTACCAAATTGGTTGCAGATTCTTTATTTGCCCTGATCAAGAGGAGGCTGTTAATGGACGAGGAGGAATAAGAATTTTTTGTAATGGGCTAAACTGAAGTTCTCTATTTAGTGCTACCTGTGCCTCCATTGAATCTATCTATTGTGTGCTTCGTGCTTTTCATAACTATTCATTCAACCATTTTGCAGACTCATGGGCTGCCTTATCCGCCAGAAGTTCAAAAGTTTCAGCAGCTCATTGACTCTAACGCTACCTCAATCCTGTACTACACTTTTGCTGGTCAGTCACCACATTCTAGAGGTGTGGTCGCCCGGCTATCAGCTGGTCCACTTCTCACGGAGATGTTAGATCAGGCTCGCAAAGTCGTCTGTGGTCAAAGGTATGTCAACTTACAAATCCATCTTTACGAAGGACAGTGGTAATGGAGAAAAATTCAGTCCATGTAAAACTTTGATTCTTCGAAATTATTTTTTTTATATCCCTCCTCTGATAAAGAGGGTAACCTGCAATCTAATGTAATTGAAAATTACTTTTCTAGGGAAAGAAATTCCATAGAAAATATGATCTTTTATTCTTTAGGTTCCACCCTTGCAAGGTAATCAATCTATAAAGACTGAAGCTGGTGGTTGTAGTATATGTATGTAATTGCTTAATTTCTTCCACCAGAGGCAATGACTGCACGCATTATAAATGCACCTGTAAAGCCACAGAGAAAAATGGGGCTACTACCAAATGGTAATAAAGGCCTGGTTAGATGAAATCCAATCTCATCCTGAGCTGCCCCAAACTAGGATATAAACCTGAGTGATCTTATTGATGAGTGCAGCACTCTGCTTACTGAACTCTTTTACACTCTTTAGAATAAACAGATATCAGGAAGGCAAAGTCATGATAAACCTCTCCTTAAAGACTCTTTGTTTACTCGTTCTAAGCAACGTATCATGTATCCTCCGTCATCAACAAGATCGGCTCAATTTTATTAACAAGCGTTCACAGTGTAGCACATCCTTTCTCCTGATTGGTGTTATGTACTTTAAGTAAAACTCACCAACTGGTGTAACTTCCGCAAAGGATCATCGCTAATAATGCATAGTCATAATAATGTCATTTTGTTTTAGAGCTAGCAGTATCATTGCCGTGTTAAAAATTACATCTCTAAGAGGTATTTTGTCCTCCATAGCCATTTGTACAGCTTTCTTCTTCTTGTTTATACTGCAAGAAGACATTCATTCAAGTTCAATGAAGTAGAAATTTCAAGAAAAAAAGTTTATCCACTATTGAACATTTTGTCTAGATTTAAAAAAAAAATAAAGACTATTTATCATATCGTTCCATTGTCCCAGAGGTCTCAAGCTGTGTCTCTACTCGTCCCATGACAGCACGCTGTCCTGCCTTATGGAGTCTTTAGGCATTTGGGATAACGAGTGGCCTCCCTTTGCCGCAGACTTGCGTCTAGAGCTGTACCAAACGGTCGACGGCGAGGACTTCTTTGTCAGAGTAGTCTACAATGAGAAAGTAATAATCATTTTATGAGTCAATTCTCTCTTTATAATTTTCTTAATATTTGAATATATTTATTGGCTTAATAGCTTTTGTAAATCTTTGAAATAATTACCTTACATTTTATTGCTCTGTAGGGCTGTAGCAAGTGATA
>JAWDGP010000681.1:142500-161215 GCA_033675545.1 Elysia crispata
ATCCTTAAATCTACAATTATGCACACTGAAATCCAAAGTTATTTATTGTCATATATTAAGCGTAATAAGCTTTTATCTCTGTGTTATAACAAATATGTAATTTTACTAAACCCATTTGAGACAATTTTATTTATAACTTATAAAAATCTATGCTCCATTTTTAATAAATTTAATCCTATATATTTTTTTTAATGTGTCTATTATTCTGTCATACTAGCTGATATATTTGATCAAAACTATGTATGACTAGTTTTATTTCTAGCTTGATTGAAAGCTGTTGTCTGCGACAACATTTTTCAGGTTTTAGTTCTTGTAAGTGTATTTTGAAAAACCAACTGGTGACTTTTGATAGAAGTATGCTTTTTTGCCTTACAAATTTGTGTTCTTAAAGGTTTGATCAATAAAGATTCTTTATTCTTAAAAGATTTGCAGATCATTTGGAGCATTTCTTGTTTGTCAAAATGGCTCCTGGGTGTTAATATTTTGTTAATATAGATGTTTAATCTTGAAGATTACTGTTACTGCATTAACATTGTTAATAACAAGCCATTTTTTAACTTAGTTTAAAATGTTAGTAGGAAATAGTGTGGAATTCAAAGAACTTGAGTTTAGAGACATTAAAATCATCTTCGAAACCCTTGATAGTTGATTGTGTTGCAATGATTTATATTTATAAACTGACAAGTTTGTGGTTTTAATTGGTATAAGAATTTCATTCAATCCCTCCACCTCATTTTATTCTCATCGCTGGACCAACCATTTTAATGTGAAAATAAATCACTCTGTCTCATTGACACCCAGTTGGTAGATATTTGTTAAGTTTTATGTTGCCTGTTTTTTTAAATTTTAAAACTTAAAATTCTCCTTCTTCTTCTTCTTCTTCTTCTTCTTCTTCTTCTTCTTCTTCTTCTTCTTCTTCTTCTTCTTCTTCTTCTTCTTCTTCTTCTTCTTCTTCTTCTTCTTCTTCTTCTTCTTGTTCTTGTTCTTGTTCTTGTTTTTGTTCTTGTTCTTGTTCTTCTTCTTCTTCTTCTTCTTCTTCTTCTTCTTCTTCTTCTTCTTCTTCTTCTTCTTCTTCTTCTTCTTCTTCTTCTTCTTCTTCTTCTTCTTCTTCTTCTTCTTCTTCTTCTTCTTCCCAGCTAGATAACTAAAGATTATCCAGCTAAGGATTACATAACTTGAGTCGTTGCAGCCTGCACATAGACCTGTTTCATAGGACAAACTTTAATCTAATAAGTAAAGACACAGTTAGGTCAAAGCTGAAGAAAGAGGTGAGAAACGAGTCGTCAAGTAAGGAATGAGCTCATAGATAAAGAGAGAGAGAGAGAGAGAGAGAGAGAGAGAGAGAGAGAGAGAGAGAGAGAGAGAGAGAGAGAGAGAGAGAGAATCCAAATTGAAAGCAAAAATACCACACTTGGAGGATCACTTGGTAATTATAAAAGATCCAAAAAGATGCGTGTGTGTCTATAAATAGCATAACACAAGGTCTAAATAGAAATAGGGATACAACTTTAAATTTGCGGGCCAAAAAAGAAATAGCAATACTATTAAAGATTTAACATTAAATCGTAATTATAAAGTTGTGAGCCTATTTCCTTTACACCTTAGATATATATATATATATATATAGATTTATAGATATATATACATATATATAGAGAGACAGAGAGAGAGAGAGAGAGAGAGAGAGAGGTTTGAAACGAGAACGACGGAATCGTGATAAATTTAGAGAATCCCGCACTTCCCAAAAAGTGTATTATTCATACACGGTAGATAGGCCGATCGACAAATAGATAAAATAAGAAGAATGGAGAGAAGGAAGAATATTGTGAAAGAATGGAATTCAATTGCTTAGTTATCTCCAATGATCCCTGTTCTGTACCTTCAACATAACGAAAAAAAATGACATCGTGACATAAGGTTGAGAGAGAAAGAGAAATGAGTCAGAGAGAGAGAGGAAGAGAATGAGTCAGAGAGAGAGAGTGAGAGAGAAAGAGAATGAGTCAGAGAGAGAGAAAGAGAGAAAGAGAATGAGTCAGAGAGAGAGAAAGAGAGAGAGGGAGAGGGAGAGAATGGAGAGAACGTGGATGAGAGAGTAAGGCTGGATAACAAAAAAGTGCTAAAAGAGACTGCAAGCAAGCGCTGGCGCATATTATATTGCCTGACATTCTTCTGATTCCTGAGAACTAGGTGACCTCAGCTGACCTCAATCTCCTATCACTTTTATGTATCGTCCAAACGAGCTCGGGAAACTACTACTACTACTACTACTACTACTACTACTACTACTACTACTACTACTACTACTACTACTACTACTACTACTACTACTACTACTACTACTACTACTACTACTGCTGCTGCTGCTGCTGCTGCTGACCTCAATCTCCTATCACTTTAATGTATTGTCCAAGCGAACTCGGGAAACCAGGGCTGCAACTAGTGCGTGCAACATTTCTCTGCAGCCTGCAAGCTGCTTTGACCTCAGTGAGAATCTTATTCTAGGCACAATCATAATTCGATAACCTCTAAATATAGACACGAAGAGAGCTTCCCAACACCTTCATTCCCGGTCATTTTCCGGACTCCATGCACTAAAAAATGCATTATATGCTTTTGTCTTGTTTTCTGTAGTTCAAACGGAAGACTAGGCTATAGGGACTTTCAGACGACAGAAGTTTGAGGACGTCATAATATGTTTACTTTTACAAGTAAGCAGGGCTTGTGATATGTTGTTTGTCCAACCTCACTTGATCTAGGTCGCTTTGTTCTCTCACTCATGCTTTTCTCTCTCTCTCTCTCTCTCTCTCTCTCTCTCTCTCTCGGTCTGGATCTGTCATTATTTGTTTGTTTCTGTTGCTCTTTTTCTCAGTTTCTTTTTTTTTCCTCTCTATTTGACTGTGTACCTCTCTCCATATCTCTCTCTTCATTACTTTCTCTGCATAATTTATTTCTTTCCATTTCGCACTCTTTATTATCTTTTTACGTTTTTTTTTTCCTTTTTTTTTTTCTAACTTTTCACTAGTTACCTATATACTTTTTATGTTTTGTATAATCTTATTTTTTTCTTCATAAATCAAACTGAATTGAGATAAAACGCTTTGAATAAGTAAAAAAATCTTACTCTTATTCTTTTTCTCTATTTCAAAAAAAAAAAATTACTAGACGAGAAGAGACTGTCAGCTTAGATATTACATGTCTAACTGAAAAAAAAAACAACAAAAAAAAAAACATGGCCATGGCTATTTCATATTGTGAACTTTGTATTAATGAACGAGAGCCAATAACTTAATTAATCTACATTCAAAGTATTTGAGTTCTACGCATAAGGTCCATTAAGAGAGAGAGAGAGAGAGAGAGAGAGAGAGAGAGAGAGAGAGAGAGAGAGAGAGAGAGAGAGAGAGAGAGAGAGAGAGAGAGAGAGACAGACAGACAGGGAGATAGAGACAGAGATAGACAGAGACAGAGAATGACAGACAGACAGAGAAAGAAAGCATTATTTAACAATCGGAGAGAAATAAATGAAAGTAAAATTTAAGAGAAAGTAAGAGAAACGTAAATGTATCACCAATTGCCAGTATAAAAAGTTAGATAGAGAAAAAGGATGAAACTTTATAAGAGATAAAGAGACTGAGAAGAGTGAGAGAAAGGCAGCCAGGGAGAGAAAAGACCCAGAGAGATACAATATGACATACAGAGTTAAAAAAAAGAGAAAATGTTTGAGGAAGGGAAATACAGAGATAGAGAGAGAGTGAGAAGAGTGAGAGAAAGGTAGCCAGGGAGAGAAAAGACACAGAGAGATATAAAATGACATACAGAGTTAAAAAAAGAGAAATGTTTGAGGAAGGGAAATACAGAGATAGAGAGAGAGTGAGAAGAGTGAGAGAAAGGTAGCCAGGGAGAGAAAAGACACAGAGAGATATAAAATGACATACAGAGTCAAAAAAAAGAGAAATGTTTGAGGAAGGGAAATACAGAGATAGAGAGAGAGAGTAAGAAGAGTGAGAGAAAGGCAGCCAGGGAGAGAAAAGACACAGAGAGATATAAAATGACATACAGAGTTAAAGAAAAGAGAAATGTTTGAGGAAGGGAAATACAGAGATAGAGAGAGAGTGAGAAGAGTGAGAGAATGGCAGCCAGGGAGAGAAAAGACACAGAGAGATATAAAATGACCTACTGAGTTAAAAAAGAGAAATGTTTGAGGAAGGGAAATACAGAGAAAGAGAAAAAGAGGGTAGGCAGAATGACAGAGAGAGAGAGAGAGAGAGAGAGAGAGAAGGGGAGAGGCATAGACAGAGGTACAAAGGGATAAATCAAGACAGACAAACAGACAGACGTAGAGTTCTAAGACGTGTAAGAGAAAACCCATTTTTATCACATTTTCTGCTAATCCTCATGTAAAATAAGAACTCGTATTTTGGGATCAAAAACATGATTTTCCGTGCGGGACTTTTTACTTCATCCCTGCCAGTAAATTTTCTTCCTGATACAATTAGTCATTTTGTCGCTCTCATATAGCTTTTCCCGTCATGAATTATTCTTCTTTATTCTTATTTCCTATTCGTTGGCCTCTACACCGTCGTCCTTCACGTCACGAGGCAGGGAGCTGAGAGAAAATCGGAATCAACGTGACTCTTGTATAACAGCTATGTGACATAAGATAAACGTTCGCTATTTTTCCGTGTGTGTGTGTGTACACGTATTCTCTCTGCAGCACACATGCATGCAACACCCGATGTTTGCCCTCACTACTACCAATTTCCTGTTTTCTATTGGAAAGATATTAAAATGAAACTGAAACTGAACCAGGAACTGAAATACAAGTTATGGAAATCTGCAGTAAGTTCCCTTCTCTACGTTCCTCAGGGATACTAATTTACAAGGCTTAGACGTTAAAGTTATGAAACTAATGATAGCCTGTAAACCAGCAAAGCTTCCATTGCAAAGAAAGTCCTTTTTATGACATGAGAAATAACTCCTCGTAACATTAGGTTCCAACCAAGGTAAAAAAGAAAGATCTTAAAAGTGAATTATTCATGTAACTTGTTGTTTCGTTTCTTACACATCAAAGCGTAAAATATCGCACAAAATCTTAATTTTATCTTTATTCCATAATATTTAACACATTGTATTAGTTATTGGTTTAAACAATAGTCTGTTCTAACACATAAATCGAAGACCTTTTTTCTGTATTGTATCGAGTAAAGAATGGCGAGGTGGTGAGAGAGCTTGAAAAAAAATAAACATTTTTAATACCAATTTCGGAATGCTTTGTTTCTTGTTTGAATCAAATTTGTATAAATGACTGGCCTGTTCGTGAACACATAATCCCCTCTCCATTTCTTCTACTTCTTCAAAATCTTCGTTCTTATTTCTTTGAATGGAACAAAGACAGATAGGTAGATGGAATGAGAACAAGAAAAAGGATAATATGCAATTTAATTCGTAATAGCAACAATAGTTGTGCTTTAACACACCTCCTCCCCTAAAAAACGAAAACTTTAAAAAATATTGTATAGACGATCTGGTACTCCTCGCCTCCACAACCATTTATACACTCTAGGAACACCTCATTTCCACCCGCACATGATTCAATGTAGCTTTCAGTTTTAAAATATGGGATTTATTTAGATAGCTTTGACAAAATCAGTTTCAGTTCTGCAGGATTTCTCGGAAAAGGGGCCGAAGTTCTCTGAACCACACCAGCTGCCACGTCTTCATAAGCGACGGACATGTTTTCTAGATTTCACATCCAGACGCTGTAAAACGCTTAAGGGGAGCACACCAGTTTCTATCAGATCCAGATCTAGACGAGAGGCTGATTCTTTGAACAGACTTTACAGATCCAGTTATAAACCAGCATACACGTTTATAATTTGATTATCCTATAGACTTAATAATAAATTAGAGACATCTATCGTCTACGGTAATAAAGTTTATCTTCAGATAATCTAACTATATTTAAAACAAGATTTAAAACTGAATTAGGTCTAGTAATAGTTGATTTTTCTGATTCTTCACGAAACAATGGCTGCAGGGTAAGTACACTAAGAACGTTTTCTTTTTTTATTTTTATCCAAGCCTCGCCTTTTAAGTGGGTTAAACCCCAACATTCTAGTGCTAGATTTATAGTTTGTAATAGTCTAGTCTTTATAAATCCTTTTCACACATTCGATATCAATTATGATTTTCTATATCTAATTGTGAATTTATGAACTAATAAACCCATATTTTTATATTTATTATCACCACGGATCTTGGTCTACACTATTCTTTACCCAATATTACAAGTTTAATCGAGGCCAATAAACCTTTGACTCTAATACAGACATTCCAGATCTTGAACCCTTTATGCTTATTTATTTTTCTTCTTCTTCTTCTTCTTCTTCTTCTTCTTCTTCTTCTTCTTCTTCTTCTTCTTCTTCTTCTTCTTCTTCTTCGTCGTCGTCGTCGTCGTCGTCGTCGTCTTCTTCTTCTTCTTCTTCTTCTTCTTCTTCTTCTTCTTCTTCTTCTTCTTCTTCTTCTTCTTCTTCTTCCTCTCCTTCTTCTTCTTCGTCGTCATCGTTGTCGTCGTCCTTTTCTTCTTCTTCTTCTTCTTCTTCTTCTTCGTCGTCGTCGTCGTCGTCGTCTTCTTCTTCTTCTTCTTCTTCTTCTTCTTCTTCTTCTTCTTCTTCTTCTTCTTCTTCTTCTTCTTCTTCTTCTTCTTCTTCTTCTTCTTCTTCTTCTTCTTCTTCTTCTTCTTCTTCTTCTTCTTCTTCTTCTTCTTCTTCTTCTTCTTCTTCTTCTTCTTCTTCTTCTTCTTCTTCTTCTTCTTCTTCTTCTGCTTCTTCATTATCTTTTTTTTCTCTTTCTTATTCTTCTTCTTTTTCTTCTTCTTCTTCTTCTTCTTCTTCTTCTTCTTCTTCTTCTTCTTCTTCTTCTTCTTCTTCTTCTTCTTCTTCTTCTTCTTCTTCTTCTTCTTCTTCTTCTTCTTCTTCTTCTTCTTCTTCTTCTTCTTCTTCTTCTTTAGAAGGGGATAGGGAGAGAGAGAGAGAGAGAGAGAGAGAGAGAGAGAGAGAGTGTATGTGTGAGAGAGTGAGAGAGATATTCAGAGACAAAAAAGTACAGGCAGAGTGATAGAGAGACGGAGAGTCAAAGGAACACATTATCCAGTTTTGGGAAAGCAGTCATCTTTAGAACTTCATGTTAAAAAAATATTGAATAGGTTATCAAGCGTATGGTTGTTTCACCTTTAATGTATTGCTGTGTTAGAATCGTGGGAAAAAATGTAATATCCAGATTATTCATGTACGTAGCTGGATCAGACGGAGCATGTAATTGGTTAAAAGTACGGTAGTGCGTAGGTTAATTTAAATGGTCAGTTATGGCGTTGGCATGATTATACTTTATTATGTGACTCGTTATGTTGGGGGTTAGATCAGCTGGAAAGAGAGATAGATAGATAGATAGAGAGAGAGAGCGTGAGAACGAGGGAGAGAGATTGAGAAAGAGTTTGTACGCTAAATGAAGTAATTTGCCTCTGTCGAGGTCGCGATAACCCTCCTTATGGTTACATAACAGGATTTCACGCTAGCTGCACATATGCCTCTCGTGTAGGACAAGCATTAATCTAATAACGAAAGACTTAGGAGTTAATCATAGCTGAAGTGGCTAGTGAAAAGCTAGTCTTCGATCAAAGGAACGGAGCACTGAGGGAGACGCAGGCTGTTGTAATATGAGAACACGAAGAGACAAAGAGTATGTCTGATGTTAAAAAAAAAGAGAGAGCGAATGAAACAAATAAAAAATAGAGGAGGGGAGAAAGAGTTGAAAATAAATGATATTCAAAAAAGATAATACGGTGAATTTCCTGACAGTCTTTGTCTCTTGACTCATTTTCTTTGAAGCTTGATTTATCAGGATTTTGTTGGCATTTCTCTTTGTTTCCCAAATCAGATTTACGCCATCCTAAAAAATGTTAATACACTCAGAAAAGCAAGCCCAGATCTTAATTTTCACCAGCCATGACAAAACCAACTTATGTCAAAATGGATATCATGCTAGTAAAGCCAAAACCTTTCAGTTCATCTTATGAGACTCATATACCAGGGGTACCAGATTATGGGGGTTACTTTAACAAGAGGCTGAAAGATCTTGGAAAGACAATACTAGTATTTTTCTAACGCAATGTATCAAAGAAGCATGAGCTACGAGGCCTGCAGACAAGAATGCTGCAGTAGACTAGCCAGTCACTTAAAATCGGTGAGCTGTGAAATTTTTTTACAATTAGCTGTGGTAAAAAAAATCAGAACGAATGAAAGGGTAATTATTTTCCATCTTCTTTACTGCTTTTCCAGTGCCTAGTTCATTTTTTAAAACCCCTTTTTCCTTTTTCCTTTGTTGTTGCTTCTTTTGTCTGCAAGTTTAATTGCAAAAAACATTATATATTTTCGTGATATTTTTATTTTTTTTTTAACAAAATATTTTCTCTTCATATTACTGCTAATTGCGTTTTGTTCTTACAAATTCACTGATCTTATACTTTGTATTCATCAGAATGAACCCAAGTTTTTATGATATGGAAGAAAAGGTCATGGACAACCTTGAACAAAAATTCCATCAAAAAGTGAATAATTTTACTGCCGATGTAAGTTCATATATCATCAAGACATAGGTTCTGATTAGTACTTTCATGATTCTCATGAATTGAGATTTTAGAAAGGTTTTTTTTTCTCCTTGGCAATGCCAATGAGAACTCTCTTGCAATTCCAAAGTTTGCATTTACAGCAATCGTAATTAAAAATGCAGTTCACATAATGGTCTTTAAAGGGAATTAAGCGGGAGAAACGAAAAAATGTAAAAATTTCTACCCTTGCGTCTCGTTTTAAGATATCGGTTTATTATTTCAAAAGTTATTATTTTAAATCCTGTTAGAAAATCTTAATAATCTAGATTTAAAACAGATATTTAATGCTTTTCTTGTTTGAAATTATTGTTATAGAAAACAGCAGGGGTAACACATCATAATTCAGTCAACCTTTTTGAGTTTATGGTTTAAGGTAACGAGACTGGTATTGCTACTAAGATTTTGAAAAAAATAAAACCCTAAAGCGTACTATACTTGAAAATATTTTTTTTATTCAAATTACTGCAATGGGAATGAGCTGCAACAAACATTTAAAATCCTGCTGTCTATTAACATTGTGTCGTGTCAGCTTCTGCCTTCGCAATTACATATGTGTTGTTGTTGGAATCGAATCTTAATAATAAAGTAGTCGATTGTCCGATTCGAACTAAAGGGCTTTCTTTCAAATTCCAATAATATTCCAAAGCACCTCAGCTAGCATAAACTTTGGATGTGAATATACTGTGACATACTTTCCTTTAGTCTATACTCTCTTATAATCTTGCTAATTATAACAGTAGCAAACAAACATATCAGCGGCATAAAGAATATCAAGATTATCTTTCTTTTACGGTACTATTCATCCTGGAGAAGGGTTATGGTATGGATCAGCGGCTGTTTAGGTTTTTTACGGAAAATCCAAGCGATACTCCCTTACAGACGACCCCAGCAATCACTCTATTTTGTGAAGTTGCTGGCATCTTTAGAACTGACAGTGTGCTAATTTCTTTGCCTTATTTTACTAGTAGTTTGCTGATGATAATGTAGCTCCAGACTGAAATGGAACCGAACTAAAAGCACCGTTTTTACCTTGACTCCAGTGGCTCTTCTGGGTGGTTCTAATTCGGTGTTAATAAATTTTGAAATCCTGATTATGGTTTTATGTTTTTAATAATGTCTGGCGTTTTTGGAGCACTATATGATAGACCCCACTGGAACCAGTGTGTTGTAGTCAAGCTTCAAGGCAACAAATAGATCTTTTTTCCAATCTTCCACTGCATATTTGTTAATATTTAATTCAATATTTTTAAAGTTCATCTTTAAATTATAAATCGGCAATTTTCTTAAAAAGTTAAAATGTAACTTCACCAAGAAAGTATTTTTTTTTGTTATTTCATTTTTTGGAATAGGCTACTATTTTTAAAGAGAAAATATTAAAACGATATTTCCATTTCTTTTTGTCATTTAATATTGAGTTCTAAAAATATCGACCTGTTGTGCTGTACTTAAACCAGTAATGTAAGAATGTCTGTACATCAATAATTCATTGCTCTGATGAAATTTTGGAATGATTAAAACAAGCTTTCTCTTCGTCCTTAGGCAAAAACAAAGATGCGTTCATTTTCAAGGGAAGCTGCGATCCAAGTATTTGAATTGACACTAGTCTTTCTAACACAGGTGTTTCCTGACCTGTCAAGTAAGAGATTTTCTTGAGATTAACCAACTCTTGTTCTATTTTTTATAAATCTTTTCTCATTATACGCTTTAATGATTTTAACATATCCTTTTCCGCATTCATCCAATGGTCATTTTAATAATTGTAAAACAAGTACTGAGTTTTTTGTAAATCTCAAATATTATTAAAATGTAAAGATTTTTTACGGCTTTACCGAATAAACAAAGGTGCATACTCATCTAATACTAAGAAGAAGACCAATCCTTACAAGTAAATTTTTAAAACATTTAATTTGATGTGATTATGCAGCGTCGAATTCCCGGTTTATAATTCCCTTTTTCTGATGGGTGCAGGACTTCTTTTAATCTTTGCATATTTAATTTCAGGTTTAGAATCTGCATCAGACAATATCCAGGACGAGACAATGAAGTTGAGAGAAGATTTTGAGAAGCTTGAGAGGACTCTCTCTCAAAAACTAAAAGATGCTCAGCAGTCCTTCTCTGAAAAGTTAGAAGACGCTCAGAACTCCCTATCTAAAACAATTGATGCTCAGCAGTCCTTCTCTGAAAAGTTAGAGGACGCCCAGAACTCCCTGTCTAAAATAATTGATGCTCAGCAGACCTTGTCTGAGAAACTTGAACATGGTCAGCAGTCATTTTCTGAAAAGCTTGAAGGCGCCCAGCAAATTTTATCTGAAGTTGAGGAGAAAGCAAGTTCCTTCCAAAAAAAAGTTGAAACTGATTTAAAAAAGGTTAATCTTCTTGTTCAATGTATGATAAACGTTGTTGTGAGAGTAGGACCTGGTCTTTGATTTAATATGTTTTCCTAGATAAATGTTTTCTTGGGCTGTTTTATATGAAACACTAAAAGGTTAGAAAATGCATTACTCTTATAAATATTTGTTATATATATATAATAAAAATTAATATTATGAACAATTTCAGTTTGAAGCTAAAATTGTAATCACAATGTTCTGTGTTTCCTAATTTGTAATGTTAATAATCTTTGTTCAATTTCACCAGCTCAACAAAGCCAAGGAATCTCACACCCACCAGATTCTAGGACTTAGAAAGCTGCAGAAACTTCTTTGTGACAAGACTAAGGTAAAGGTAATTGTATGCATCAAAAAGCTTTAGACAATCAGGTATCCCTGCATGAAGTAATGCAAGCTGTTTTGGTTTAGCTCTTAGCCAAGATAACCCCCCCCCAAAAAAAAAAACTAGCAAGCAAAGTCTAAAAAGTACTAAACCTTTTCTGAAAAGCCTATTATTGTATTTTTTATGATAATCATTTGACGTGATATCAAACAATTTGTAATAAGAATCTTTTGTATTTAATATAGCGTTATCTAAAGGTTTTGCTTCTAACGAGATTACGTCTATCTTTAGATTGTTTTATGCTGAATCCAAACGATTTATATACATGTATATCTCTATATATGCTTGTGAGTTATCTCTCTCTTTCATTCTTTCTTTCAACTTCTAACAGAGAGAAAAAAAATCAGTTAAATTCAGCACAAGCAACATATTTTTAAGACTGGCTGCAAAGTGTTATATCCCAGCCCTTTATGTTGTAGTTGGATATAATAGTATTTTGTCATTAGTAGTACAGAAAACAGAAAATTGATGCTAAAAATAACTTCTTGCAGCCTTTTTCTGAATTAAGCTTTCATCCACTCTCAAAATTATATGGATGAACAGTACAACACGTAATTACTTCGTAGAACCATTTGTTTAATCTTCCCTTCAAGCCAATTGATTGGAACAAACAATTTCTCTTTACCGAACGAAGGCAAATTATTTTAGACATTTTTTTATGCATTAGTACAGTGAGGATTTGTCATCAATGCAAATAGGTCGCTAATCATAGTAATGATTTATTTATACAATTGGCTCATAACAGGAAAAAAATAGGCAATGAGAGAAGAGAATGACTGGGGGTTACTTTGATTAAACAAAACAGAATGAGGAAAAAAAAACAACTGATGGAATCACACGAAGACAGGTGATTGAGGCTAAACAGCAGGAGCGAACAAAATGAAGCCCTCTGTAAACTGAAGATTGCTTTTTAGTACTCTGACTGACGTTACATAAATTACTGATTCCAATTCTCTTCATTTGATTTATGTTTTGTTAAATATAACTCATCAGCAGGCCATACATGGTTAGCTATGCACGAAGTATATGTTACGAGTCATATTTTTTGAAAGATGCTATTTGTCAATTCTAGTAAGCACTTTATTTATTTGTTCATGTTTGTCACTGCGTGATTGGTGTAAAATGTCCAACAGGATTATGGAACTACTCTGTAATTTCCAATATTGATAACGTAAATAAGAATGGTGATAATATTTTTCATAACTTGTCTAATTTTACTCTCGTCTTTGGAGGTCATCATTTAAGGACATGGGGCTGAATCTCAGTTCACTTCACTATTTGATTAAACTTAATAAACCTCCCAAACACAATTTGCTGATAAAGCCTAATTGATAGGGTTTTATAGTGTTCTTAAATTAAATTGAAAAATCATAGGATAAAATGCACTTACAGTAAAATCGTAAGACTAATTTTGTTATGCTTTTAAACGTAATGGATTTGTACTCAGACATCAACGACATGCCTATTTTTTTGAAAATAGAAAACAATGCAGATTATATTTGTCTAACATGTTTTACACGTTAGTTTTCTTCATAATTATAATGAATAGCAGCAATTATTTATAATATATTACAGAGGCTAAGTCATGTGCAATAGAATGTTTGAAAACAGAACAATGCATTTCAGAAAAAAACAACAACAAACAAATAAAACTTAAAAATTATCAGAGTTTTATATTATTTTTTTTATAGTACATCAATAGAAAACTAGTTACAAAACTTGTACTCATGTATGGAAACTTCCGATAATCCACCTGGCACTATGTATTAATTTTTGCTTAAAAGATCCATTACTTGAATTCATGTTGCTGTATTTTGTAACCCAGATCTCCCAAACTATGGGAGCAACAGCACCATCAACTACTCTGGCCTCTGCGTCTGCAGTAGCAACACCACCCGGACCTCCAGAAAGCTTGAGGTAAAACATGATTTGAAAGGCAAAAGAACATTTTATTATAATTATTCCAAGTAAGAGAGATAGAAGGGCGTATAGACATAGGTCACTTTGGGTCAGGTTAACTGTTTTGATTTCTAAACTTAGGTTTGATAGAAATTAACTTTTTGTGATTCGGTTTCAAAGTGTCAGATACTGTACTAAAATTTTCAATTTGGCTAAATAAATATTTAAAGATTGCATAGTTCCCTCTTTGCTGACCATATCAAAGCAGCTGGAAACAAACCAAAATACGGGTAAATTAATTGAAGTTTAAATGTTAAAACTTACAGAGAAAAATGTTTTCATAACAAGTCCTTAAGAAGTTATCCTAATGATAATTGACTCATTTGGGGGCAGTAAATTACATTTTTCAGAAATAAATCCTTCGAGAAAATCCTGCAAATTGCAAAACTTTTTCAATTGTTCTTATAATTTATCAGCATTAAAACTTTGGATTGACTAAACATCCTATTGATCCTACATTAAGGACATTAACATTGATATATATGTGAAAATCTTATTAATACTAGAAGCAAAGTGAGAAATAAACAGCATGATATTTTTTTCCTTCTAGAGAATGTCCAACTTCAAGTCATGCAATCAGGCGGTGCGCTCTTTAACGTAGTCCATCATGACTTTCCATCTCTATCCCTCTTCTCTTTCAGTGCTTCTGACACTTATCCTATTGTAGTCCACTTTGTTAGTCCACCCAATATCTTTTCGCACTGTTTCCCCTGCTGCGATTTCCTTCAATCATTCCAGTTGTCTCAAGGTGTTCTGGTTTCACTCTTCTCATCAAATGGCTAAAAAACGTTGCTTGGCATTCATGAGTGATCTTGTTGTGTCGGCTTCTTGTAACCTTGTTTCGTTTGATTTCGTTGGAGTCTATGAGATTCTAAGCATTCTCCGTAGGAACCACATTTCCGTTGCCTCCAGTGTCTTTTGTAAATATTTTAAAATTGTCCAATCCTGGCAGCCATGCACCAGAATGGGTTCAATGTTTGAGTGTATACCCGTTGATAACAATGTTAATCTGTAGAAACTCACTGTTCGACTGACGAACATTACTTCTGTATTTCTGCTTCTTTAACGATGTCTAATAATTGTTGGAAGTCTTCTTTATTTTGTGTAATCAATACAGAGTCATCAGCGTATCTCAATTTTTTCATGTAAGTAAGATATATTGAGGGGATAAGCAGATAATGATAAAAGAGCATTTTCCTTAAAAAATTTTTTGTTCACTATTGCCTATTTATGCAGCCATGTTTGCAAATATTATTTATTAAAAATAGATAAACTATATATATTCAGCGTAAATATCAATACTTTTGCTTCTTTTTTTTTGTCGCATTAGTTAACAAAAATGAAAATGACCAGTGCACATATATCATTTCATCCTTCAAAGATTGTTCCATTTCACAAAAAATTTTATTTATCAAATTTAAACAAACTCTAGAGATAGTTTTTCGATCATTTTTTTTTTAAGTTCGGATATCACTAATTTGTTTTCTGCAGTATTGTATTTGTATAAGGAAAAAAAAATCTTTTGCATGCCATTCGATGACAATTAATTTTAGAATCTATGAACTGATATTTTTTTTAATTATTTAATATTATAAAATTCTTGTATAGTATTATCTCTCGACAGCCACAGGTCAACGTTCTCAGTCAGATCTTCCAGTGATGCTGGTATTCCTAACATTTGGGACATGAAGCTGCTGCCCGGTGGTCTAGTCGTACTCGCTGATGGCAGAAATAAGTGTGTAAAACTTTACGACTCGCAGGTGAGGATATCAGTTTTGAAACCCACTTTGTATGTAAGTCCGAAGAGAAATAAATTATAATAGGATTTTGCAATACATTTCTTAGAGAAGAATTTTAAACTTTAAAATAGATTGGTCATAATCGTATTATTAAAAAAAAAAGATATCATAACTTTTATAATTTTCTTTCCTACTTACGGTCTTTGCAAGTTCCATCTTAGTTCTTATCTTCTTCAAAAATTTTCAAACGAAAATAAAACAAATAATGTAGATAAATGATCTTTTCTAAATTCTTTCTTTATTGCTTAACACCCCCTTCCCCCCCTTTCCGGAGTGATTAAGTTAAATTTTTTAGTGATTTAAGAGCACGAAATGGATATTGCCCGATTTTTAATTTAGTCATTTGATCATGCTAACAGGAGTTTTTATTCGTCCAAATCAGTTGAAAAAAAAATTACAAATAGGAGCTTATTACTGCGAGTTTATCAAACAGAAACGACGAAAAAAAAGCTTCTAATACATGCAAGATGCAGAAAGTTTATATTATTTTTACTCATCATAATTATCGAGATCAAACCCAGTGATGTATAGACTATTGATGAATTACAGCTCCTTAACTCAGCGCCTGGTCAAGATAATGGAAGAAAAATGATAACGGATGACAAGACATAACAAACTTCATTAAAGTAAACTCACACATCATCCAATAGAATCCTTGTTATTCTGCTATAAGCGTCAGGACGTTAAATTCACAGTTAACTCCAGCATGTTTAGCTACACTGTTGATATCTGCTGCATAATCCACATCATTAAAGTCATCAAAGAACAAAATTTCCACCTAGACACACAAAACTCACCCGTGATTTGAAAAAAAAGAAGAAAAAAAAAAACCCTAACTCTAACTTTTAACATTCATCTAGACTTTCTTTAAACACACTCTTGTCAAAAACAGATGAAAAGGAGAGATCAACCTTCTTTTTCATTAGGTAAAGGAAAATCAAATTTATATTACTTACAAATTAAAAAAATTAAGAAGAACATTTTCCTACTCTTTCTATTTTTCCTCCATATCTATTTTCCAGGATTTCTCTCTGCGTCTCTCTCTCTCTCTCTCTCTCTCTCTCTCTCTCTCTCTCTCTGTGTCTCTATCTCTTTCTTTGTCTCTCTTTCTCCCTTTCTCGCTTTTCAATATGTTGATTAAAGTTTTTATCCTTTTTATTTAAATAAGTGCATTTAATAAGAAATAAAAATTTAATCCAATTAGTTTTTTTTCATTTGCTAAAGGTTCTGGTTCCACATAACCAAACCTAGGCGTTTCGAAAAAAAATCTTGCACTTCTTAGTATTTGAAGATGAAGACGATTGCATTATGTTATTTCTTTGGGCCGAATGCACAGAAAAATTAACTTATGCTTGGGTACGCAGATTATGCAATATATGTTTCTTAACGCTTCGAATTGTAAATGATTCTTTTTCCTTCTTTGATTTTTTTTTTTCATTTGTCAGTGGATTTTTCAGCGATATTTGATTTTTTAAATCAATACACATCACACTTTCAATCAATGAGCTTTCAGTATCGTTTAGTTTTCTTTTTTTTCCTTTTTTTTCTTTTTGAAAGATTGCCAATTTTGAAGAAAAAGTATTCTCTGAGTTATTTTCTTTGTGTGTGTTTGTGTGTGTGTTTTTATTTTTTAAAAGACTCTTCAGATAAAATGACTGGATTTATTGAACAACATTCATAAAATCTTTACATACTCTAGGCGATAGTTCTCTTTAGTATGGCTGTAGTTGTTAACAATAACAGTTACATACATAGTCCATAGTCATGTCTACAAAATTAAAGTTTCTATTGTTGCTCTCATCCCATGGCGGCAAACATTGGACCCAGACTAGAGTTGTTGACATTTGAAAGCAGGAAACTTTTTTGTTACGTAATACGAGAAGATCTCATCCCTACTGTTAAAAGTCAGCTCTTCTGTCAGAAGAACTTTCTGCCCTAAAAAGGATTGTATACGGGTTTTTCTGGTAATTATAGATTCATTTACTATTTTTTTTTAATTGATACTTTTTGTCTAACATGTTTCATTTGATGCAGACATTTTAATGTTTTTATGTCATCAGATCTACGCGTTTGCATGTATTATTTATTGCCTATAAGAAAGAGGTTCACTGATGTGTTATTAGAGATATTATAATCAGAAGCAACTGAGCTTTCAATGTTACTGCAACATGAAGATAGCATGGTACATGTCCTGGCAAAGTCTTTCGATAGTGAGACAATAGCAGGAGAAATTATACAGAAACTAATTTTAAAGGGCTGTCACTCATTTTGACTTTAACAAAATCTCCTCTTTTAAAGAATTTTAAAAGAAAATTTATTCTTCAACTGTTCTTTTTTTATTTTGATTGATTGTGTTTCCCCCCCCCTCCCCCCTTAAAATAACATTAACAGCTATTTCTCAAACTAAAACACTCTTATTCCAAACGGCTTATTCAATCAGTAATTGTAATTCATCATTGCTTTTTTTCCCTCAATAGTTGGTTACATAAATCACTAATAGTTCTTGTTTCATTAGATATTTTATTTTATTATATTTACATATTCATCCACAACCAACATGTAACTATCTCTCTATCTATCTTTGTTCTTCTTTTATCCTTTTCGGATACACGTCTATATATCTAATATGAAAAAAAACAAAAAAACAGAGTTTTGTTTATTTAAAAAAAAAATGAAAGCTAGATAGAGTTTTTTTGCAAACAGTTCAATTATATAAAAAATGTAAAGAGCAGAAAAAAAAACATGATTAGAGTAGAAACATTTTTGATGCTTTAAGTAAGGTTTCGTTTTACAAGGGCATTTGTTCGTAGACTTAATCTCGATTGAAGCAAGATCGTGATTTACAAGGTTATTCAAGTAAAAGTCTTTCTCCTTTTAAAGTTTAAGATAAAATAATTTAATATAAATAATTTGATATCAATTTTTTTATGATTCGAAGCGTGAAAGGCATGAAAAGTGATGTTATATTTATGCATTATTATTCCTTTGAAAACTTATCGTATGATCCCACCGATCGATAAACACACCTTTTACGAGGATAAATGAGCTGCGGATACCAATTAAGCATGTTAGGATTGGATCTAAAATTTAGGTCAAAACATGATGGTGTAGAATAAGAAAAATTGATGAAAGAAGATAGGAAAGAGATGGACTGAAACAAGAAAAAATTTAATCAAAAGAAACGTCTGAAATCGATAGAAGTAAACACTGCGACTGTTTGAGAGAGAAAAATATGATAATATGATACTCAGAACTGACGAGAAGAAAACAAAAGTAAAAACACAGAGCCATAAACACTAGCAGCTTGAATAAAAGATAAGCAGACCTATAAAGGTGAAAGGTAAATGAAAATGAGAGGGGAGGTAATAGGAGAAGGAAATGTAAACTATTGAAAAAACCTTTGCGCGTTAAATTATTATCTTGAATATATTGTTTGGATTGCTTAAAAATGGAAAATAAAAACGGGAATAAGAACAACATTCGAAATACCATGAAATGATACCAGGTTGCTTTGATTATTTCT